>DWCF01006724.1:0-11886 GCA_018230265.1 Delias oraia | reverse complement strand
TAATTTAACTTTACTAAAGTCGTATTAACAGAAATTATGATACAATGGCTATGGTAGAACGTTTCATCTGACAGTCTATCTTTCTTAATTAATATTCGTTGTTACATGGATATTCATAGATACACGCCATTTAGGTTTTAACCAGTTTATTACTATGAAAGTTTTTTTATTACAGTCGACTAAATTTCGCTTTATTTTATTTTAAAAATTTAATTTATCTTGTAATTAAAAATATCAACCATGTTGGTGGCTTGAATGTTTAAACACAAATGATTGAATTCCCCCAGAACATGAAATTTCTGAACATGAAATCTCTCGTTCTAAAAGGACCAAAAAGTCCCGTGCTGATAAAGTCTAAAAACAAATGACTAAATAATAATTATATATATGCCTTGACAAAATATGCTTTTTTATAGTATTACAGACAACGAAGCAGGTGGGTCTCCTATATGCTAAGAAAACACCGCCGCCTATGGACAATCGCGGCACGCGATTTTTACGCTACTCAAGCGGTATTTTTAAGAGGCTCAAAATCTTCACTCACTCAGCGAAACACAGTAAAAGTACCGTTTAACGCTGAGTATTCTGTAATTTATTTAAATGATGATCTCCATATTGGAGAATGAGATCTGCCTTTAGTTCTACCTAATTAATTCATCTATTACAGATAAAGTTTTATCGATACAGTCGTAGACCTAACTATTCCCTCGCAGCACCGATCATTGTCAATTCGTTCGTGACCAAAATATACGTATCCACTTATTATCTTAATAATTTTCTACACAATCGAACTGACTGACTCATTTTTAGCAAATCGAGATTTACATAAATGGTCTATCTTTATTGCTTGTTATCACTGAGAAAATGGATTGGTACGATTTCAACTTTTTGCCCATTTATTTTTATGAGATTCTGGCGTTGAAGGCTTTAGCAATTCGCAAATTAAAAATTTATTTGAATAGGCTGTGATCTATAAACGCGAATATTACTGTAGTCATATTATACGGTGATTTGATTTAATGTCCGTGCAAATAAAAACTACATAGGTTGAAAATAACATCTTCTTTTAAAGGTCGGTTAAAAGATTCCTTTTAATAATCTGACGCCCACTAGATACTATTAATAAATATTATAATTTTACAGGTGATGCGGATAGTATAGACTATATTCAAATGGACACTGGTTCATTTGGAAAAAAGTCAAAAAGTATTCAGGCTGGAATAAAATTTTCTAAAATAACTTCAAATAGTATTTTCACAACTATATTAAAAATAGCATTCTGTTTAGACTTTTTATTCCAACATATAGGAGATTATTTTAAATAAAGATAGTACTAAATAAAATGTAGGCCTTATTCTGATAAAACAGACCGCAATCGTTTTGCAATAAAAAATTACTCAATAATTACTCAGACTTATCATTTACTGCTTTTATTACTGACTCGATTGAGAAACATTTTAAATGTTTAACACGTTGCTGTTTTAGTTGGTAAACGATATAATTTCTTCCTACAAAGTACGCAATGTTATAATGTCATCTGAAGGATTCGACAAATGAGTTGCATATTGAAAGCACCTTGTTCGATCTTGTAAGCGGCTAAGGTTTTATTGCCTTTATTGATATCATTATGTGTTGTATAAATTATTAACATTTACATATTAAAGGATAATTTATATTAGGGTCTAGACCCTAGGGAAACTATGAACCGCACTTAACTACCAGAAATTAATTAATCATTTTAATGAAAATTTAATTAACAATTGGCTTAAGGCTTGAGCATTAAGTTCCGGCAAAAGCATGGGTAATGTTTTTGATGGAACTTAATAGTAATGAATCGTTTTGCTTTATGAATGTGAAAAAGATTATATTATAGAAAATTATTTATATATTAAGATGTGGTCAGTATCAGGTTTATATCCGGAACAGGCAATATGACTCCATCGGTTTCTTACGACCGTGTATAATTTGGCGGATGACAATACTTTATGAATTCTGTATCTTGCTTGGGAAAATTATATTTATTATAATCCATTTTAACTTACATATTAACGTATTAAAATGTGACGTGTAAACTTGGTATAATTTCTAAGAAAACGTTTATGTATGAGTGTGAAATTTAATACAATATAAGTTTATATTTATAAGTTTATATTTAGCAAATACAGTTTTGAATGTAGAATACTTTATATAAAATAAACCAAACATTTCTGTTTGAATTACACACAGAAGCATCACACTCACTCGTGGGTGAGTCATGCTGAAGCATATGCTGACGCACTAATTGGGCCGGCTCGTCCGAAGTGACACGGGCTCACAGAATAATCATCGTGAAACGGCACTCGTGTTGTGTTTCGTAGAGTGAGTGAGAATATTGGAGACTTTTTAAAGTTCCGCTTAAGCGGCGTATAAAGTCGGCAGCGTAACCAATGCGCGGACCGTGGCACAGTTGCCCATGGGTGGCGGTGTTCTTTTACCATATAGTTGACCTAACTACTTCATTGTCCGCTATAGCATAAAAACCATAATTAAAGGAATTATAGCCTTATATTAAACAAGCAAACCCAGCAGACGTCCTGTCGGGCACCCCACATACTACGTCCCATCGATTTTTGAACACGCCGAACCCAAAGAACCAATTGTTTGTTCTATCCTCCCGGAACATATCCAATTACACTTGAACTAATGTTATGGCATTAATGTTCAAATTGACTTTTAAGTATTATTACGAATCGCTAATATGAGTGTATAGAAATTGTGTAATTTTAAGACTTTTTGCGGCAAGTTTCACAATCTCCATGTCTTTATTTTTAATCAAAGACTTAGGTACTATCTTGAAGAACTTTGATTTAAATAAAGTTAAAGGGGTTCCTTAATTCGAAATATTGTATAAAAAATATTTTATGGTAAATTTTACTCAAATTTTAACAGGAAATATGTAGTTGATATATATGCTAATATTAAATGTGCGATATGAAATAATTTAAACTTTAATGATTTATTTCGGTTTTCCTTAACCAAACTATTAAAATAAATAATTAAACCAATATTTATATGTATATAAACAGATAGGACCTCATGGACGTATAGTTTTTTTAACTGAACTCGAACGACACAGTACGTTATAAGGAAACATATAAAAGCAATATTTCTCGAAAGAAAAATTATCTCCAACCGAATCAACATATAATTAAACTTGACTCATCGTGACTAAGAATTGATTAAAAAGTAATAAAATTAACATAACTTATTTCGATGGCGTAGAGTACAAAATCGCTGTACAAAAATATACCGTTAGGGATGAAAAGGTTCGCAATTGATAATTATTTAGGATTTTGTTACTTTTAACTGTTATATCTTAGGGCTGCGTTAAACATTAATTGATTTGTGGTTTATATAAGTGGAATATCAATCAAACTTTAAATAAACTTATAAAATATAAAGAAAGCTAGGAATTATAAAGTGTAGTAGAAAAGTGAGATTTTATCCCATTTTTAATTGATACATATCTTAATTTGAGCTTATATGAGATTGAGAGTTTTTAATTTACATAATTATTGATAAAAAAATTAAAGAAACGCATCTGAAATGTGGTAAATAGTGTTTTCTCTACCGCAACAGTTCATATAAATTGAAAGAAGTATACTTTTTAAGTATACTTTCATTTCATTGAAAATTGTATATTTCTTACGCATTGCATTTGAATTTTTTGTTTAATACTGCCTTAACCCAAGGCTCTTTATAAGGTTGTGCACAATAAAACGACACGAAGACAGGTTGTGTATCGGTTTATTGAGTCACGTCATTCGAAAAAAGAAGTTCGTATTTTATTTAGATTTAAGGGATACCTTTAAATGAACTTTTGATGTAACTTTGCCGATCACAGATTATAAATTTAAATCGTTTATTAAGAAAAAGATAATAGATAGGTCGCACAAGTACTAGGTACTACTTAAGCAAGTGTCGCTGGGGATTTAGATGTTAATAGCTCCAGCCCCTAACAGACATACCATTAAAGAAAATTAAAACCAAGTTTCTTGACTCTTCTCGGATCTGGGCGTGTTCGCAAACACTATGAGTTTAGTTTTTAAGACGTTAATAAATACTTATGTGTTGCTATGTTAAATACAAACCATTGAATTTGACAATATCACTCAAAAAGTAGATATTTTTTCAAAATCATTTCATTAAGAAGTTATTAATTTTTTTATTGTTAGCGAACAACGGAGTAGGTGAGTCTCTTATTATATGTAACGAGAACACCGCCGTCCATATACAACGTCGCCATAGTCTGCGCATTGGTTATGTTGCCGGCTTTTTTCGCCTCTTAAACAGCTTTTTAAGGGTCTCCGATATCCTCACTCACTCTGCGAAACACAGTAGAAGTTTCACGCTGAGTATTCTGTGAACGCGTGGCATCACTTCGGACGAGCCGACCGAAGTTATTAATAATAAACAATTCTCTATTTGCCAATTATAAGATAACAAGATATATTTTTTAAAAATTAACATCAACTAATTTAAATATTATTTTTATCCACCGATAATTACATTCAGGAAGTACGATGTATCAATGCGCATTATACAAATTCAATGACACTGATAGTATGAAATGCAATATACGGGCGACCTTGGTGATAAACACACGGAAATACAGCGGGAATCCATAATATTATTAAAGCGTAGAAACTTTTATCAACTCTCATACGTGATTAATTATATTTGTATAGGATTTCGGTAATTTACTAACCGTTTTACGGATTATAGGTACTAAAGAGGGGATTGGATAAATCATTTTATGGTTTCTTACTTCATTAGGTATGAGGTTCCTTATGGAGCACATACATTTGACAGACAATGGAGTCTCAGATCTCCTCTCTATGGTAAGAGAACACCTCCGCCCATGGACAACTGCGCCACAGTCTAAGCATTGCTCTTGTTGGCGGCTTTAGTATTTAATCTTGTTACCATTACAGATAATTTCAAACTTCAAAACTTCAAGTTTATGTTGTTTTTTAACTTAGGTACTTTTCTATTGTATTTATGATGCTCTAGATACTGCTTCTTGGCTGACATACAGTAGTTATATTGTAATAGCAAAATATTTTAATTGTCTTCTTAACTCTTTACTGGATCAAGCTGATTTATACCACTGCCATGTTGTTCAGCTGCCTCAAAATTTGTCTGTCTACAGTCAGTCGAAGGGCTGGTGTTCTAATCTATTCCATCCTTTGGCCATTTCTTGATCTTACCGACAACTATCAGTTTTTCCAGGTTTCTCTCCAGGTAATATGAACAAAATAGTTAAAGATATTTACTAACCAATACGACTTGGGGACCTCCAAGAAAAGACAATTCCTATTCCTTAAAGGCCGGCAACGCACACAAAAGCAAGGGCCAGGTTATCCATGGGCGGAGGACCGCTTATCCTAGGAAAGATCTAGAAAATCAATAGATAATTGTGTCGTTTAACTATTTATAAATGCAAATTTTAATTATGTAAAAAAAAAGTAATTTCAAAAGTTTTCCTTATTCGTGTTTGTTGAGCGATGAAAATTCTTAAGTGCATGAAAAACCCAAGTTTTCAACAGAACAGTCATCTATCTAACAGTAGAATAGTTTGCTTTGTGAAATAACTAAATATGTGTATTTACTGATCATATATTTTAACTATATTAATTTTAGTATCTTAAATCAACCCAGTCATGCTTAACATATTGAAACAATTATGGCGTACCGCCAGTATATAATTATGATATAAAATAATACAGTTTTCCAGACAACTATCTCATATGGTCCGATACGATATTAACAATTCATATTTTCGTTGTTATTCCATTAGGAAATATATGACAATACAAATCTTTTAAACTTATAAACATATATTTATGGAAAACTACAAATTTCAACCTACCTGTATCATTTTAAATATTCCATTTTGGAATGCCTGTAATTTTAAATTATTATACATGAAATTTTTTCATATTGTCAGATCTCGTTACAGTGTATGCTCCAATATTCGATCCGCTTTTTAAATAATATTGTTGTGAGAAACGAAACTTATTTCTGTATATCGTACCGCAACATGTAAATGTTACTCGGAGAGCGGTAATGCCAAGGGCACGGTTAGACGTTGTCAGATATAATGTGTATCAAACGTGATATTTAGACTCGATTCGTGACTGCAGCAACTTCAGTCTTGTTTATTTATACGAACTGATATTATTATAATTATTATGGAAACGGTGGCAAACAAGGAGGCTCACCTAGGCAAGCGGTCATCCACCCATGGACACCGCTATCCCTTGCACAGCCGCGGATGCGTTGCCTGCCTTTAACGAATATGTACGCTCTTATTTTAAAAATATACCTGCCAGCAGCTAATTCAACAGAGTAGTGTTGCGTGGCACAAAATGCCTTAAAACGCTCAGTTGTGGAACATTGAGGTATGAAATTCAGCTGTATGTATTAATCCAAATAGCTCCGAACATTCCCCGTGATAAATACGATAGAAAATGCTGAGTGAAGCAACATCTCTACGCAACGGCAAAGAGTCAAGCTGATCGGAAAAGATCTGGTCGTCAATAATTCGAGCTCCTTTACCCTAAATGCGATCTAGAAGAAGAAGATTATGAACTAGTACAAGTCGGATAATAGGATATTTGGGGCCACCTTCTCACATGAAAATGCGTTAATTTTAACAAAATGATGAATATTAGTAATACTATTTACTATTGTAAGATTAGTAGTGGACTCGACAGACATCGCTCTGCCCGGTACGCCATCTACCGCGTCCAAATAATGTGGCATTTTTTTATATATTTCGGCCAATTTTACAATAGCATTATAAATTGTGGCTTTGTATTATTCTAATATATGAGTTATATTTTATATTTTGCATAGTTTTATTAAAATCCGATCAGTAATTTTTGTAGGAAAGAGTAACAAACTGGCGAACTTTCGAGTTTATAATAATATCAGGATTAGTAGGATTTTTTTCTACGTAAGTTTAAGGAAACCAAGCAGGACGCTCATCTAGGATAAGTAGTACACTACCCGTGAATACTCTTACACAGTACTTGTTTTAAAAGTTTTGTAAATCGTAATAATTTATAAAGATTATTTTTACTGTGGACGTCCACAAGCTCCACACAGTGATAATACGCCTTTAAGAACATTTAATACTATGTAATTAATAGACAATAAATTACTGTATCAACATCAGCCTATCAAGTCCACTGTTGGCCTCCCCCAAAGACGCCCACCTATTACGATCTTGAGCTATCTGGATGCAGCGATTGCCCGCGACCTTCATGAGATCGTCTTTCCATTTCATGGGAGGTTGTTTTGCCTTAATCACCATGCTAGGCAGGCGGGTTGGTGATCGCAGATGGTCTCATGTACTCGGAAGGGCGCTGCTGCCCACCCTCCAGTGAAGTGTCCTTTAGTCGTCTCTTACGACATCCCTTTAGGAAGACTGGGACATTACTGTATAAATAAATATAATAGCTGTATACTGGTTCAAGAATAAACTCGTTATAATGTGATTTTTGGCGACCTTGATCGGAGTAAAACGTATTTAACAAAAAATAGGTGATTGAAAAAAAGACTTTGACTAACTGATGCAAGTAATTTCTTAGAAGTAAAAAAAGCTGTTTAAAATTAATTTTAATAGTGGAACTATATTTTGCTTACTTCCTTATTTGTTATAAACTTTAAAGTTGTTTGAAATAAATTTATGCTTAAAAATATGAATCGATTATCACACCACCACATTTGGTAAGTTGGACCGGTTCATTTTTGTAATTGGCATATTTATATATATATAATGGCAAACGAGCAGGAGGCTCACCTATCGCAAGTGGTCTTCCGCCCGTGAACACCCCTAGCCCTTGCAGAGCCGAGGGTGTGTTGCCGGCCTTTAAGGAATATGTACGCTCTTTCTTGAAGGTCCCCAAGTCATATCTGTTTGGAAAAACCCCCACTGGCTGCTAATTCCATAGAGAGGTGACGCGCGGCACAAAAAGGTGCCACTAAGGAACTAATAGGACTTATTTTTTAAATAATATTTGATTCAAAAAAGTATAAACTATCGTAAGCTACAATATGTTTATTGAGAAAATAAGATAATTTATTTCTGCGACGCAAAGCCTTTCCGAAGCCGTATGTAACCAATACATCCTTTAGATACGTCGCTCAAAAAGCCTTCCAAGTATAAAAAGATCAAAACCGTCCGTTGTCAGGTGGAATAGGGGAACGAAGCGGAATAGGAAAAAGTAGGAAAGGGGGATTCCTGGGAAATATTCCGAACGTAAGATTTCACGAAGCAAACATCAAAGAGCACATTTCAAAGAATGTCGGGGATAATTTGTCATTCCGCATTTTCACTCAAAAACGCACTGATGAAATGCTGATAATTCTGAGAATATGCAAACACCATTGGCCACTAAATGTGCTTTTTTCAGACGACTATTTTTTTTAATTTACAACGGAGCAGGCTGGTCTTCTGCATGGTAGGAGAGCACCCGCTGCCCATGTCCGACCGCGCCACAGTTTACGCATTGGTTGCGTTGCCGGCCGTGGCGTACTTAAGCGGCATTTTTAAGGGCTTCCGATATCCTCACTAACTCTGTGAAACACAATACAAAAACCGTTTCAGGTTGAGTATTCTGTGAGCCCGTATCATTTCGGACGAGCCGGGCCACTTAGTGCTTCAGCATAGCTCTCCCACGGGTTCAACAGTGTTAAGCCACTCCCAGAGACCTAATAAATTATAATTTATAATTTTCCGAACCGAGTATGCCAGCTTGTATGTTGTACATGCTTATTCTAAAGTGATATAGAAAATGACATACTTTAACGATGTGACGTTATAGACTAGGCATTGTCTAGACAAAATCATTTAAGTCAAATATTATATATTTCTTAATAATAGCTGCAATTCAGTGTAAGAACACTACTTTAAGGGATAAAATAATATATTCACATTGTAATTATCGTATATACTATATACTCAAATAAAACAAAGTAAAATGAAAGGACTATTATATAATAATTATTAGTGTGTGTTATCTGGAGGTTTGCATATTTTTGTCTTTGATTAAATCATTCATCTATCTGCCTTTGAACGCTCGTCAGATTTTTGTTTGATTCTTATTCGTTATTTAAATAAATAAAATTATATATATTATGTTAAGTTATTGAGAGCCAGTCATTATATCACTTGGTGCTCTGCGACGAATTAAATATTTTTATAATATATTTGATAAAATTAGTGGTATGCGCGCTTTCTCTGGCCACATTGGGTCTCGTCGCCAAGTAACTGACATTGTCAAGGTTAAGGCGACATGCCCCACGGGGACCCAAGGTCGGTCCCGGCCGTGCCAGCGATACTGTTGAAAAGTGATTGTCAAAAATGACGTTAATTTATCGGTTTACCCTTTGCTATTATTCTGTTGACCTGAAAGGCGTGCTTAAATTTATATGGAATAGATTTGAGGTAACAATTTAGGTTTCACAATGTGAATAGGCGAAAGGCATAGAAATTAGAGAGATTTAAAATAACCATTTCCATAAGAATATATCATACACAAAAGAAAATACAGTGTAAACTCCATGTAACATCCGTCGATTTAACGACAAACTCCCTAAATCGTCTAAATCGATTGGCTTTAGTTGGTTTAGCTTGTCTTCCATCCACCTTTTCTTCTCTCCATAAAACGACATTTCTTTATAATGCTATAAAATGCACAGTCTCTTCAGTGTCGTTATATAGAGTTTACACTGTATGTATTTTTTTAGCGGGTACGTGAGTCTCCTAATGGTAAAAGATCATAAGCGCCCATGAATCTCGTCGCATTACACACTTTGGTGTGTTGCCGGCTTTTTACTTAAGTTTTAATATATATAGCAAAACAATTCAAGTTAATTAGTTGTAACTGATATTGAAATTACATTTGAATTAGAAATTATATTACAAATATTGTATCATGAATAGATCCATTTATTTTGGATCCTTACTGGTACCTTACAAATAAGTTAAATTCATTTTTTTTTTCAGTTTAAAAAGATATTAGTGTTTCTTATGTTACTAACTTCAGAATATTTTTAAGAAAATAGTAAGGGTAACAAGCGGTAGGCTTTTTCTATAGTATAGCGGACAACGGACCAGGTGGATGTCTTATATGGTAAGACAACACCGCCGCCCATGGAAAACCGCGCCACTGTCCGCCACTCAAGCGGCATATTTAAGGACCACCGGTATCTTCACTGACTCAGCGAAACACAGTACAAGTACCATTTCACGTTGAGTATTCTGTGAGCCCGTGGTGTCACTTCAGACGAGCCGGCCAAATTAGTGTGTCCGCATATGCTTCAGCATGGCTCTTACGGGTGTATTCAGACACTCGCCCGGCCACTGTCAAGTCCTTCCAGAGACCGAATAAATTATATATAATAATTATAATTTATAATTGTCCGGACTGGGATTCAAACCCGATACCCCTGGTTTCGTGGTAGACTAATTAAACCACTTAGCTACGAGGCTCTCAAAATCACCTATGGCCTAGAATAAGTTGTTCTCTGCCCATGGACACTACCAGCTTCTTTTGGGCCACGGTTGCCTGCTGACCTTTTAGGGTAACTCTGTTTTTAAATTCCCCAAGTCGTATTGGCTTGTAAATACCTCTGCTGGCAACTGATTCCGTAAAAAGGTGGCGTGCGGCACAAAATATCTTAAAAACTCTAACTTGTAAAACGACTACAACCGATGTTTGATGATGAAATTCAGCTGCAAGTGTAACCAATACGAATGTAATGTCATCAAATAAATCATCAACCATCGTTTATTCAGCAAATATTTAATATATAATGCGTTGACGAATATTTAAGGCTGTATTATGTACTATGAAAGAAATTAATGTCAATATTAACGATAATATAATGTTAACCGATGTAGATACTACTCGATCAGGGTTGGTTAATGGTTTGAATTGTAAACCAGGTTTCGTCGCTCCGATGCTCAATAATCCTATTGGCAACGTGTACGGTGCAAGTAGAAGCGAGTAGCGAGTTGACAAAAAAGCATAAATAAAAAAAAGACGTTAAAATATCTGTTTTATATGCAAGAATATTATTATTTTACTATTTATATAGATGGGATACAAATGAAACCCAGAAACGTCACATAAAATTCAAATAATTGTAAATTTATAGTCTAAATATTAGAAAAAAAAAATTGGCATATTGTAGTACTTTGATATCGTATAAGTGCGTTTGTGCTTGAGTTAGGAATTTCAAATTAACACTTCAGTTTACACATGTAATTGTCTTGTGAAAACCGTAATTCATTTGTTTTTTCTTCCTTAGGTTTTTTTTGCGTCACTTAGGCAACTAACTATAGAATTTCAAAATATTACTTTATTAAAAGTAAGAATCTTACCTTGGCACCAGTGCTGAAGAAACTGCTCGAAGTTTTAATGATGTGTAGTTATTATATCTAAAATAATAATAGCAGAATTATTTACAACAGTATCAAAAGTACTTATTCATAGATTTGATTCTTATCAATATGTTTTTGGTAGATTTAATAATATTCTGTTAATAATCAAATAAGTAAATATAATATAAGGCTAATAATAAATTAAAAAGAATTAAAATTATATAAGATATAATTTTATATTGGACAATCATCATCATCATCAGCCATTTTAGTCCACTGCTGGACATAGGCCACCCCTAACCGTGTGGTTACTGGATCAGAATAGTACCACTCCCAGTCTTCCTAATGTGATGTCGTAAGAGGCGACTAAAGAACACTTCACCGGAGGGTGGGCAGCAGCACCCTTTCGAGTACAGCAGATGTTCTGCGATCACCAACCCGCCTGCCAA
>DWCF01006723.1:0-11887 GCA_018230265.1 Delias oraia | reverse complement strand
GGGTGGGCAGCAGCGCCCTTCCGAGTACAGCAGATGTTCTGCGATCACCAACCCGCCTGCCAAGCGTGGTGATTAAGACAAAACACCCTCCTCTTGGGGGAGGCCTATGTCCAGCAGTGGACTTGATAGGCTGATGATGATGATTGTTCCTAAATAAGTAATAAAAAAGGAGGAAATTTATTGATTTATTCGCTATATATAAAAAACAGCAGTTCTTTAAATTGTAACGAGTGACTATAAAAATCTGTCTTTGACATATACCCCACACCGTAATAAATATTTCGATATTATTTTTAAACTAACAACAGAACCATCAAAGTTTATTGACACCATACAACGTCTACAACATTCTTATCTCAAATTAAGTAATAAATTATTATAAAAACCATCTAAGAAGTAACCGTAAAATTTGTAATTACAAATGAAAAATCGTTTACATTTTTTATAATGATTTACATTCACAACCTACTAGAATTAAACAAATTACTTACAGTTTATCAGAGTTTTATGTGAGTGACTGTTCGTTTTAGATGGAAATAACAAGAGAAGTCATATGACTCCGCTATTAGCCAACCAGGCAATCATCTGACGTAGCCAGCGTCTGTCGGAAAAATAAATTTGAAGTATAATAACCGAAGATTTCAAAAGACTTCACGCATTTGAACACTAACATTACTCTTTTTCATTGATCTATTTACAGTTAATTCGTTATTTCAAATACCGATCTGTCGCGATGCCGGATACAAAATGTTTTGTTTTTAGATTCTTTTGTAAGCTGATTAATATTGTACAATTTTTAATTAATTAAAATGATGATTTTAAGTTCCCATTGTTTTTAATAGAAATAAATTTATATCTTCCTAAAGATAAAGCTTGTTGATCAAATTGATATAAGTATCTTACGTTGTATTACCGATTTTCACTAATGGGCCGGCTTGTCCGAAGTGATACCACGGGCTCGGAGAATACTCAGCATGAAAAATTGCTTACTTTTTTTTCTAAACTATACGAAAAAAAAGTACTAACTTTTACTGTTTCGCTGAGTGAGTGAGGATATCGGAATTCCTTAAAAATGCTGCTTATGCGGCGTAAAGAGTCATCAACACAACAAAAGCAGAGAATATGGCGCGGTTCTATATGGACGGTGGTATTCTCTTACTATACATGAGATCCATCTACGCTGTTCACTATACCATCAAAAAATTACCATAAAATTTTATTTTAGAAATAATTAAGTGGTAAAACATCAATAATAGTAAAACTTTTTACTTCCTCTTTTAATGAATTCTTCCGTTTTACAAATAGTAGATATAAAAACGAGTTGAATTGCGACATGTATTGCGTCAGTGAGCAATTAACGCTTATCGAAATGATCACGCGGATCCGCGTCGAGGTATGCGCGGGCGCAGCCGGAGAGCCGCGTGACGCCCGATGACGTACGACCCAGACCATAAACCGCAGAGGAATTTTGTGAAATAATGTGAAATTGCATCTCATTGTGTTTTATGGTATAGCGGACAACAGAGGACTACAGACCACGCATTTGTTGTTTTGCCGGTTGTTTTACGCCAATTATGTAACATTTTTAAGCGCATCCGATATCCTCACTCAGCGAAACACAGCTGAAACACCGTTTTAAGTACAACTACCATTTCACGCTTAGTATTCTGTGAGTATGTATCACTTCGGACGACCCGCCAATTAGTGCGTCCGCATATGCTTCAGCATGACTCTCCCACGGGTGCAATGAATTCTTCAATGTTTGAAGCATTTCAAGAATCATCAACCATTATTTATTATTATAATTATAATGTATGTTACGCTTTCATTAGATATTAAAATAAGACATCAAAACTTTCAAAGATTTAAATATATCATTACTTTCCAATTAGTTTGTACACAATATATACAGTACCTACTTAATTTTGTAGTCTCTTTTCTTGCTATGGTGAAATTAATTGAGAAAACGGGCGCTCCTTATAGTAAATCAAGAGTTTTAACATCTGAATCCGATCATCTGCGAATAAAACAGATATACTGATAAACAGATAGATACAAACAGATATACTGTTTGTATCAAAAACATCTAGGTTTATTTCTTTTATTCATTTAATTTGTACTAAAATAAATATATTAAGTTTGGAAGTGTAAGCAGACTTTAAACTGTAAGAAAATGAATCCATTTATAAACATGTAAACGTGAACAAGATAAAAATGTTTAAAAACGTGTTTAAATTGTATATTGAATCAATCAAAATAATACTTAGTTGTAATATATTACATGTCCACGCATTAATTCTAAGAAAAGATTAAGATCATACCATTCAGTCAACGGGTCTGGACAGACATCTGGCAGATGACAATCAAAAGTATTATAAATTCCTTCTTAAAATAAGACTGGATGTACAAGCCAGCTTTTCGATACAGTTGACCTACACCTAACAAGATGAAAAAGACGAATATTTTTTCACTACTTTCTATATGTATGTTTATTTTACATTTCATCATAAAGACAAAAGGAACACTGATTTATACATGCTATCATATGTTTCATTGTTCACTTCACTATTTTACGCTTCTTCAACCCGTGAGCAGAAATAAAAATTTTGTAAAATGTTTTGTAAGCTAAATAGTTCGGAGTTCCTTTACATGATCATCATCATCATCATTTCAGCCGTAAAACGTCCACTGCCTGCCCCTTAGATTTCCATGAATACCTGTCGGAGGCGACCTGCATCCAGCGTTTTTCGGCGACCTTTATAAGGTCATCTGTCCATCTTATGGGTGGACTTCCCTTTACAGTTTAACAATTGACGGTGGACAATTTCCAATAAGTAAAAGCAAACAAAATAAAGTTAAGTAGATGCATGTTAAGTATCCATTATGGCCCATTCATTTTGCTTTTCCGTTATTTCTATTCAAACAACTTAAACGGCTCAATTATGAGTGAAAATTACATTGTTTTACACTTATTTTACATCGCTATGAGTAGCCATTTTAAAATTTAATAAACCGGCGTCGTGCCATAAAACACGTGTAGTCGCACGCTCGCGGTACACTTTAACTTGCCTATTATTCTCGTAATTAATATGATTAAACTTTTATTTACCAACGAAGCTTATAGCCGCAGGTCAATATTGATTTTATATAATCTATAACGAACAAAATATTGTTCTCAATGTATAAAGTTATCACACCTATAGCACGTAAAATGGATTTAACATATAAAAATAATAGCTTTAGTAGACGTAGCAAAATATACAAATGAAATGGAATTGAAAATCGTTATCTGGTTGACGTTATATATAAAGACTAATTTAATTAGTTTGAATGTTACTCTATTTTGGCTCCTTTTTCTAAAGTTAAGGGGGCAACATTACAGATACAGCCATTGTAAAAACCTTTCATACCAATGTAAATGTATTAAGTAATTGTACGAAAAAGAGCCGGTCACACATCTGATACGCCGATTTCTATTCATAACGTCGATCTCTTACTACCAAACCATAATATCAGCTATGTTTTCGAAAAATGGCCAACGATGATTTGTAGGAAAAAAGATATCGCCGGTAACCATTAGAAAATAGGACGTACGTAATTATTCTAATACGCTTTACATAGCAACGTATTGTTCGTCGCATCAGTCAATAAAAGGTCGTAGAGAATTAAGTTTAATTAAATTTATCAAAACGTTTATAGAATAATGAAATCGTAATGCAATTATTTCGGCCTATTTTCAATTTCTGTAAATTTCCATGAAACTTTTTCATGGTACAAAATGCAGATATATTTATAGTAAACCTTTATTCACCGGAGAGTCGAGACTCTTACTAAAATTAAAACTAGGGCCACTCTTTATCTTTTCATTGCATATGGCTCAAAGAACTTTATCGCAACTCTCAAAGGCGGAAGCGAAATTATGCCGTGTAAAATTTACGTACATTCGAAAATATTGTATATGAATACGCCCGAAGGATAAGCGATAAAGTTGCTACAGTCCGTGGTAAAAATTCCCCAAACTAAACTGGTGGAAAATTCATAACGCGCTTAGCAGTTTGCCTCACCTGTCTCATTAAACTTCGGAATTTTTAAATTAAATTCTGAATACCATCGAGTCGACAAAGTTGCGAATTCTTAAAATTCGGTATCATAATTAATGTTTCCTTTCATTTTAATAAACATAAAGGCGGCCATATGGGTGGGGTGTGCATTATTAATGGCAGGATTACACTAAATCTAGTAATTTATGCAGGTGGCAATTTAAAACCATTTCGAATTCATTCTACTTTTTTTAATTAATAATAGCGATCAAACGATTTTATATTTGAAATAGCTCATTATTAAGCTTTTAAAATTGGTCACTTACAAGTTACACTAATATCAGATTTCATGAATTTTGTAAAAAGTATTGGTAATACCACTATTAAACCCACCAAACCTAACCTACCAAACCTAACTAACTTACTAAAGCACCCACGTTCTTTTAGGCACATGAATAAATAAATTTAATTCCTTGGGTACACTAAGGTTATCGATTTAATAATGTAGGTACATTATTAAGTCATTTAAATAAAGTAGACAACAAGGCAGACTGGTTGGAGTAATTAGCACCTCGTATGATAAAAACGTCGCAAACCAGGCTCCCATTGTGTTGCCGCCTTTTTAAATGGATTTTTTTTACTTTTTGTAAACATTTAGATTATTTTTCAATTTCAAGAACTTTATTACCTGAACATTAACACTAAGTTCAGTATCGAAATAGTTTTTTAATATTAAATACCAGAGTGAGATTAATTTTGCATTATACCAAACAGAATGCTGATACATATTACATAATAATTTACGCAGCCGCTATGCAATATTTTACTGAAGTCCTGTTAGATCGCTGTCTCTGACAGTTGAGCATTAGACGTCGTAACTGACCCTTACAACGGTCCGCGTTCGACGTCAGCGAGGTAGGACACTAAACCCAATTCTGTACTGTGTTATTGATTTTTACGCCCGGTAGGCGGGGCCAAAAGCGTGCGAAAGGGATCACACGATTGCCTCTTCATCAAATCAGAAGAGAAGCCTTGATTTCTATTCGTACAGTTTCTAATTAAGGACGTACCCATTAACCGACTGTTTAAAATAGGTAAAGCTCTCAGCGAAAGGTTTGCAGAAAAATAATTGTGGTCATCAATGCCTTTTAAGAGCATTTTCTGTTTGCATTCAAACAAGTTTTATAAAGTACCTATACGTATAACTGTATCAAGCGGGGATTTTTTCTATTAATAAAATATTACCTTATTTATTAAATTCATAAAACTTGAAAATTTGTTACAAAGTAGGGAAGAAAAATCCATTTTACACCCTTGTTTTTTAGACGTAGATATATGTATTAATTTGGTATATTATTTTATAGAAAAAATATGTAATTTGTAGGTATAGAATAAGCAAGTCAATTTTACATGCACCAAAGTCCAGTAACCGTGAATAATTACTTAAATCGCAAAGTTTGCGAGAAACTTTTCAATAGAACAGCTAAGTTCTCATTACTGTACAAACGCGAAGTTCTTAGAATACGATTAGTAATGTGTTTTCCTTTGTGTCCACAATCTAGACTTTCAAACGCTCTCGTTGGCTATGAATTTTAACTTTTAACTGCCATAACAGTGGATAACTCTATTTAAACCAGGATGCAAAATTCATTTATAAATTAACAAATCTATTGCGCCTTATATGTTTAAAACATTTGATACAACAAATATTTAGTAGATACACATTTTGATTTTTTTTTAAATTTGTAATATGAAAATATATACATACACATATTTGGACACAAGATTTTGAATATAACTAAGCAATGTTTCTACAATATGTAAATCTGTAAAGTAAACGATAGTACCTAGTAGATCAACAATCATCACTTGTGTTGCGCAAATGCAAGACCAAGACCAAAACCGCCTTATTTTAGCAAGACCAAGTCTCACCGTGTAAGACTTGAGCAAGAACAAAACTAAGCCTACAAGACTTGCGTCTTGCAGTTAATTTTTTGCCAGTGATTTTTGGAATATCCCATTAAATCTTTAGACATATTTTATAAATCTGGTTGGTCTTTACTAAGGCTATGCTAATTCAAGCTCAAAATGTTCCTATTATGAAAGGTTTTTCTAAGATCTAAAGTAAACTTTAATACATATCAATAGTCTTATAGGTAATTTCGAGACTTGCAAGACTCTTGCTGCAACACCAAGACCAAGATTGGGAGCGCGATAGCAAGACCAAGACCAATACCA
The DNA here is from genome assembly GCA_018230265.1 of Delias oraia. NCBI lineage: Eukaryota > Metazoa > Arthropoda > Insecta > Lepidoptera > Pieridae > Delias > Delias oraia. The sequence continues at coordinate 5,609 of DWCF01006723.1, read as the reverse complement.
GGTGTATAGGTGCATGACCAAGACTGGCTTAAAGTCTTGCATTTGGGCAACACTAATCATCACTGATTATGATTGATATTGGGTTTGTGACATGTAATTGATGCCTAACAATCGTCATGTAAGTGCTAAGAAAGTCTAGCCCTCAACTGCAGAAGTGAGAATACTGCAAATCATGTTCTAGAAAGTTTGACTGTGTAGTTAAAATGTTTCAGTGACATTTCGCTGAGTGCATCAGTTCAGGGCTACGACTTAAGGCTTGGACATGTTAGCGTTACATGCGATAAGAAAAGCGGTCGCAAAATAATATTGATTAGTGTATTATGGACTTTTAAAAAATAAAGTATAAAAAAAGACTAATAAATAAATGTAGTATTATCTCTATTCAAAACTCTTCAATCATATATTATAATTTATATACTTTTTGTGGTAAAATTTTTATGAGCAATATTATAAATGTGAAATGCAAATTAGTTACTCTAATGAGATAAAGGTATTATATTGATTGACGAGTAATATAACATTAATAGGTATTTCAATTCTATTTTATTTTAATTTCTATTTTATTAGGTACACATCTACAACTTAATAAATGATACTAACGAACGGATCTTTTTGCGAACTGTATATAAAACCGAAAATAAGTAGGCATAAGCGCAATTAATATATATTTATTTGGGTAAAGGAAAATAAAGAAATCTGAACGCCAGTCGCTTGAACTGAAGACCGCCCCTTGGAGGACGCGATTCGAGACGGCCGCGCGCCTGAGATCGTGTTTCGAATACAATACCGCTCTCAATCCTGACCTAAAATCTGCATAAACATCTACCATTATTCTCCATTCTTTTCTTTCATCCAAAATTAAAAAACTTTATTATCATCAATATTTCACATAGTTAGAGGTACAGAACAATATGTCGATAATCGTAGGTAGGTATTATTAATATTTATTTATTATATTATTATTATTAATAATTAGCATTTATGAATATGAATCATGTCAAATAAATTAAATATAATTTTTAATTTCGTCATATTTATGTGGCAATTTTTATGATTATGTATAATACAAATATAATATAAACTAAAATTATACATACCTTTTATAGTGTAGAGATATTTGTAATAAAAAATCTTAAGATTCATATTACTTAATGAAAGGTACCAAAGAAATGAAGATGTCAAGACCAATAGATTGACAATATAAGCCAATTCAATTAAATCTAGGAACTTCAATTACTTATATCTAGTTCAAGGAATTATTTATTTATCTAATGTAATTAGGAAGTTAGCATATGTTTCAGCATGGCTCTAAAAGTTATGTTTCCTTTTAAAAAATGGCCTACTTTAATAAAAAAAACCACTTGATATCTCATGGTAAAAAAAGTCCAACAATTCATATATAGGTATATTAATAAGAGTAAATAAAGATAGAGATAAGAGATATCGAGCATTTCGATTCAATTACTGCACGCAAAGAAGTGGGCGGTCAGTGCAATCATGGCTTTAAAGAGGAAGTATAAATGCAGACATTATTTATCCACAATTCCAGTTATTTTCCACCACCCTTCACCACCCGCCCCATTTACCGCGTAACCGACATAGCTGTGTTATTACTTATTTATTAATCACAATCCTTCCTTCTTATGATCATTTAATATCATTTAGTAGCATTGAAAACATTATTCTTCACATACATTCTTCAAAATACAATATTCCAGCTACGTTTGAAAACTATAACTTTATTAGATAACACAATGCTGGAAATAGATGCTCCTGCGTGTGCCACGTGTTTTGACGGCTTATTTAAATGACAGCTTGATAATGATCGCCATAGATTTACTAGAGCCTCGTAGCTTAATTGTTTTAAATGTTTACCATGAAGCGAGAGGTATCGGGTTTGAATCCCGTTATGGACAATTATAATTTAATTTATAATTTATTCGGTCTCTGGAAGGGCTCGACAGCGGCCGGGCGAGAGACGCACTAATTGAGTCGGCTCGTTCAAAGTGATACCACGCGCTGACAGAATACTCAATGTGAAACGTACTTGTACTATGTATATCGGACGTTGTAAAAAGCCGGCAACACAACCAATACGCGAACTGTGGCGCGGTTTTCATAGGCGGCGGTGTTCTCTTACCATATAGAAGACCCACCTGCTCCGTTGTGCGTTATAGAAAAAAAACTTACATTTTTGTATAGGTACGGAAAACGTTTATTCTTCAATACTCATAATTAGTATTCAGAGTTAATATTTTTTGGCAATAAACCTTCTCTAGGTTATTTTAATCCGTTAAAAACGAATGACAGAATATTGTACATATAAAAATGTAAACTGCTGACAATTAGTTTTAAGTTGCATACAGAATCACTCCGAAGAGGCATCGAGCAGCGAGGCTCTAGGTAGGTTAATGACTTCGCAGAGGTCGTCCATTGTTTTGGTAAACAATAAGGCGGCCACGCCGTCAATCCTTTCAGTTATACGCCTCACTAGGTGATGTGGCTCGACCCTTTTAACTCTCACGTGAAAAATGTATGGACTAATCGCGCTTTAAAAAGTTTGATTAAATGACGAAGGATTTTGCCAAAATGAAGGTGATTTATGAGCAGTATGTGGAATGTGATTAAATTATCGTCCTTTATAGGTAACACAATTTTCCATCGGTTGGAAAACACATTATCACAGGCAGAGTAGAATTAGACCATCATTCGTGATAGCTCAATTTTTCAGCACAATCTGTTTCTTATTTTTATCATTTCATCTTATCTAATTGATTATCACTATAGATATGTATATTAACATTGTTTTGTTGAATGTTATTCTACCTGTCATCTTACCGTCAACTTGCGATAGAAAAACATTTAGCATACATCTTATTTATACAATATGACTAAATAAAATTCTTGTAACTAGTCAAATTTATATCAGCTTATATTTCTTCTAAAACTGGGTCAAAAACTGTATAATTTTATGACTCCCCAAACATACAAAGATTCTTGCATGGCCGTTAACATAGAAGTTGGGACGATACACTCATAATAATTATATTTATAAGGTATGGTTTGATCGTTAAATATTTCTTCATTTCAAATATTGGCCACTAAAAGTTTTAATTTGTTATTAATTCATTATGCTTGCAAAAATATGAAATTATTGCGTCACCCCCATTTAGTCATATTAATTCTAGGAGCAATAAGGGGTTTCATCCCTTCATTAGACATTAATGGTCCTTCTTCATCAAAACCGCAAAGGAATGGAACTCCTTACCTTATTCAATATTTCCTGCGGAATGTAACATGGGTATTTTTTAAAGGGGAATGTGAAAAGCTTTTATATACTGTGAGAGCTTAGATAGTCCGCATATCAACTTACCTAAATATTGAGTATTAGAAGATATAAATGTTATTTAAGGATAGACCTTTTCCAAACCAATTTTCTTTCCACCAAACATTTATAAGTTATCTGATTGTGACTCAATTATTAATTCTGATAATCGAATTAATTCTATATGAATTAAATTCATGTTATTCTATATTTGATTTGATGGAGGAGGATTTTAAATTATATTGTGGTCATCAGCCGATGCGTTTTAAATGTGTATTGAAATAAATAAATGAACGGAACTCCAGTTGAGACGTCATAAAATTGTACAACGTCAACTTATTTTTAAATTATTGAAAAACTAATTACTTTTCATTCTTATTACTCAAATGCAAGACTTAGCTTAGTCATGCTCTTGCGCCTATACACCTGTCTTACTATGAGGCAGCCAGTCTTGAATTCACCTATTAGACTATCGATATTTACTAAATTTTACTTCAGATCTTAGAAAAACCTATCAGAATAGGAACATTTTGAGGTTGAATTAGCATAGCCATAGTAAGAAACAACAAGATTTATAAAATATGTCTAAAGATTTAATGAGAAAATCCAAAAAATCACTGACAAAAAAATAGCTGCAAGACACAAGAGTCTTGCAGGCTTAGTTTTGTTCTTGCTCAAGTCTTACTCTTACTAAAATTATGCTGTCTTGGTCTTAGTCTTGCATTTGGACAAAACTGCTTGTCATATTGCTTTATAATTTAATACTGACTCTTCGTATATAAACTTATTCCTTGATAAATATTTTGAACCAGTAGTATTGTAAAAAATTGTGTTGTATATTTGTAATGAATAGACCCAAAAACGACTTGGCCTATTTTCAACTTGTATTCAAAGTAAGCAAAATCCTTACAGAAAATTTATTGTATAACGAGGCGGAAGTAGCCAGTAAAAGCTTCTCATGAAAACTCTGTCCTTAATACGTAATACGTATTTGAATACGTATTACGTATTCAAATACGTAATTTAAAAAAAATACGTAATTCTGGTATTGATACCAGAATCCAAATCATTAAAATTCCATAGCAATAGAAGATTAAACTTAACTCATCAATTAAACGTTTGAATCGAATAGATGTCAGGTGACGTGCTGAAGGATGCCTGGAATCGGACAGTTCCGCGCGAAGCTTGACACCTGGTGACCCTACTCATGTACTAACAAATGTAACGGTATAAATGTGTATTCACATAAATATGGAAATAAATCAAATGATTTGGTACATCGGCCGTAGTTATATCTTGAAATATTATACTTATAATTTATTTCATACAAATTCGTTTATTATGTACCAATTTATATAGTTAAACGCAAATGCTTTCATATTTTTTCTAAACTCTGTTAAAAATGTATTCCTTAAACAAAAAACCTAATTGAACAGCCTTTATACTGTTAATTTTAACTAAAAATATCACATAATTAGGTGAGGTTTTATTTGTCTTTTAAAAATTATTGAATGCTATATTTTTTCCGTATTGTGCTCTGAAATGTCACGCTCGCAACATCCGACGTTGTCCGTTACCGTCCTGAGCTCTGTCGCGCCGCTAGCAGGCCGAATTCAAAACTTTCCAGTGAAACCTTCTTGAACGAAACTATCGCTGACATTCCGGAAATAACTGATGTTGACATTTTACACCAAGAAAACAATCTTTGTTCATACGCCCCTGGCAGTTGTAAGGTTCTGTGCTATTTGAAAAAATTAAAAAGATTATTAGTAACTATATTGTTAAATAAATACTTTAAATTAAATAGTGAAATCTAAAAAATTCAATAAGTAAATTTTATGAGTAGGTATAGACAGAAAATTGAGTTAGAATGAAGAAATACAATTAGTTTTAGGTTTATGTGAATAACTCGAAGGTATTATCTAATTTATTATAATAATTATACCATATTTAATATTATATCATCATATCAGCCCATTGAAGTCTACTGCTGGACATAGGCCTCCCCAAAGATCCCCCTACGACCTTAACGAGATCTTCTGTCTATCGCGTGGCGTATATATAACGCTGTTAAACTATGCAAGAGAATAACGTCAGAAATACGATTAATATATATTATATATGTTTATATAAAATATTCAAGGTGGACAGACAACCTTATAAAGGTCGCGGGAAGACACTGGATGCTGGTTGCCTCCGAAAGGTATTCATGGAGGTCCAAGGGGGAGGCCTATGTCCAGCAGTGGACATCTTACGACTGAAATGATGATGATTTAATATTTTA
>DWCF01006722.1:0-11888 GCA_018230265.1 Delias oraia | reverse complement strand
AGGCATATGCGGATGCACTAATTGAGTCGGCTTGTCCAAAGTGATACCACGGGCTAACAATATACTCAGCATGAAATGTTAGTTGTATTACTTGAAACGGTGCTTCTACTGTGTTTTACTGAGTGAGTGAGGATATCGGAGGTCCTTAAAAATGCCGCTTTAGTGGCGTAAAAAGCTGACAATATAACCAATGCGCGGACTGAGGCGCGGTTGGTGATGGGCGGCGGTGTTCTCTTAACCTGGGAGATATATAAGAGACCCACCTGCTTCGTTGTCCGCTGTACTATAAAAAAAGCTGAACTAGTGCTAGCCTTACATTTTTTAACAAATAAGATAGATTTTTAATAGTTCCAAAGCACTGCTATCTTAGCAATGCATCTGAACGTTAAAATAATCGTTCCCAGCATTATTCCAATAGTGCAGTTATGCCGTGCGTTTTTATTTCCATGGAACAATGCAGATTTAATCATATATTATGAATTACGCTCCATTATTCTACATATCAAAGTTTTTATTCTAATTTATAATTTTATTTACGTACATTTCACAATGCTATAGCTTATTATTGCCAAAAATCAAGACAAGATAAATATAAGTGTTTTATTTACTATACAAATGAGAACAGAACAGGGAAATTGATCTCCTTAGAGTAAGAGAACAACTCCGCGCATGAACAAACGCGCCACATCTGCGCTTTGTTTGTAATACTTTTATAAACCGCTATAGTGGTAAACTAAGTATGTATGTTTCAGGCATCCTCGTTCATTTAACCACTTAAGCGGCATAAAAAGCCGGCAACACAACTAAATCGCGTATAGTGACGCGACTATAGCCTAGCCTTAGACTAGAGAAACGGGTTTTAAGATACTACAATCACTTTGTCATACAATTGTCGTCATTCCTTGTTTCATAATGAAACTTTGAAATTGATACGTAGGTAAATTCGTGTAACGACAAGACGCCCATGCGCGGGCGAATTGAGCGTTTCCTTATCGCGGGCGGTAGCTGATAGCTATTATCAATAAATTACCGGCGATTGTCGTGATTGATTGCGCCACTGTTCATACATGCTTCGTCACATGTTTACAGTCGCGAAGGAATTTCGTTTGTTCCCACAAATCATACCCACTATCAATGCGACACTGTTCGTTATTTCACAACATTGTACAACCCTTCTTTGCGTACTCAATGTAGATATTCATCGGTTTTTATGAGGTCTGAAGCCAGGAGTTCCTGTCCAACATTCTCGTCAAAGATTCATTTGATTTTAATTCAGCGCACTCCGCGGTAACTAATTTGGATTTAACCATCTTCATCACTGAGAAGTACTGCGTTTTCCTTGCCGCTACAATTAAATATTAAAATCTCAAATCCTAATTAAAATTATAGTTTTTAAAAAGGTATTTTGAAAAATTATTGTATTAATATTATAATTTTAAAAAGTACAATCGATCTCAAGATTCTCTAAAATGTAAAATTAAGAGAACTAATATTTGGTAATCAGAGCTATAGGAATTATTCTTATTCATCTAATTTTCTTTATTAATAAATTAATATAATAAAATTAGTTATTTTTAGGAATGTATAAAAAGTGCGTTAGTATTTCATAGTGAAAGTAAGAAAATTAAGTATTATTTACAATTAATTAATATGTTTAAGTAAGTTATAAACTTTTTATTAATCAATATGGCTAGATTCTGCAAAAAATTATCTCCTTACACTGGAAAACACAACGCAACGTTCTAAAAATTGGTACCTTATTTTAGACCTCTACAAAACTTCCAATGTTCTTACGGCCCAACATATATTTATCATAAGTACGTATTTATCCTACAGCTGCGGGATAGTTGCCGGCCTTTAAGGTTACACTCTTTTTTTGAAGGCTTCCAAGCCGTATTGGATTGGAAATACCATTCTGCAGCACGCGGTGGTGCGGGGCCCAACATTTCATAAAAACGCTCAGTGGTGACGTAAACATCGAGTGACACGGATGAAACTTTGTGTTGTGGCCTGATGTTCGATGGTGAAATTCAGCGGCCGGTATTAACCCAAACAGCTCCTCAGAACATTCCCCGTGATAAATGCAATAGAGAATGCTGTTATTGCTTTCTCAACAATTTTATTTACATCAAAGTAAAACTAAACCTTGGTGAGAGAAGATAAGGTTTTATATTTGTCGATATCCGGAAAACTGGTAACTCCTATAGAAAAGAAGGTATGTCATAATGTGACGAACACGTTACTGAACGTCAGCGCCATGTGTCTCAGGGAACTGTTGACTTTTCATAGATTGTAAACGTAGAAGGACACGTGCCATAAATCTTCCACAGATAATATAATCCCCTGTCTGTGTGTTTATCCATTTATAGTACAATCTGGAAAGCGAAATATCTTATCGCGAGCTATGCTTCAATTTTCATATTATTTTTAACTTACGAACGACCTGCGACAATTCCATAACAACTCTACGTCTGTTTTCTTAATATATCTAAACATAGACTACAAAGAATATCACTTGGGTAGAAAACTTCAACAATTTTTAACAGAAATTAAACATATCATAAAGGATTTAATTTAATGCAATTAATTCATACAGATTATTGCTATAGAAATAAAAGATTTTACTTTGACACGTGCAAATCACATGTAATAATTTAAAATTATTTTTGTACATTAGTATTAATTTGATAACGAAAAGATTAAATCTCTGGTTCATCTTATCTGTGGGCTGAAGGACACCTGCTTGATAAATACATTAAAACAGGATATGCGATAAGGAAACACACTGCGAATACACAAAACAGGCTACTTATTTTAACTAACTTAATTAAAAAGAATTGTTTCTTCAAGAAATTACCAAGTGAAGTAAGTGAAGTAAGTGAACTGTCATCATATATTAAATCTTATATTCAGCAAGATATACAGGGTACAAGAGTTCTTCAGTAATGCTATGTTTTGAGATTTGCACCTTAATACCAGTTCTTCCTGGTGAATTTTTTGTGAAAGTTTTAGTCAACAATCTAAAACTTTAGTTTTTAAGACGTTTTAACTGTTTTCTTTGGGAAAAACATTTGACGTTGACGTTACAAATAAAAAACAAGACAAAATCTAGTAATTTTATAACATTTTAGATAAAGTTTTGTCTACCATTTTTGTGAATTCTGCGAGAGGTCCTGGTACATTTACCGCTTCTCCATAAATTCAGGGAGTTTACAGTATTTTTGTGGAGATAATAAATTTTATGTTTTAATTGTATAAAACAATCTCTGAAAACTGTATCTTGATATTGGAAGTTAAAAGTACAGGGTACATACATTAGATACATTTTTATAAAATTCTTATTTGTCATTTTCTTGTTGGTATGTGGCTGCTGTGTTAAAAATATTTTCATTGCTTGAAATATTGAAGAATATAACTCAAGCTGTTAGAGATTCGACAGATTTGAGATAAAACTGAAATGAAATACGTGACAGTCATATTTGGAGATTAGATTAGGGTTTTTGATATTAATATAATTTGCTTATTTTGCGATTTACGTATGTCCAAGCTTAACATTGATTTTTTTTATGGTATAGCGGACAACGGAGCAGGCGGGGCTTCTACTTGGTAAGAGAACACAGCTACCCATTATAGCCAACCGCGCCACAGTCCATTTTCAAGGCGTCCATTCTTGTGAAACATTTGGGATGGATAGGATTCTTGTTAGAAATAAAAATACTCTTACTTTGTTGACAAATACGTAGGCAATCGGGTTATAGTAAAAGATAAAAATGATGAATTTTATACATACCTAAGGTTTTTTAAGGTTAGGTTTTTTTAGATGGACACATTGTTGATAATACTGGCAGCCCTGGCCAAAGCCCGGGGGAGCCAATAGTCCTCTGTCACATACGATTGATCGTGCGCTATTCCAGGCTTTATTGTTATCAACCCCCGGCGAATAGCCATGTCTGTCTGTCTATATTCCATAAACATATATGCCAATATAAAAATATATCGTGTTTTGAGGTGAACGAGATTTAAGATACAATTTAGGATTTGTTAGGTTTATAACATTTCATTAATCTATATATAGCAGTTACTGTTCCATAATCCATGCTTCAGTTGTGTTGCCGGCTCTTAATGCCACTGAAACCGTTGGAGGATTTCTGGTATTCGCAATTACTCAGTAAAATTTAGTACCTATAAGTACCCGACATTGACGGTGCTATTCTGTGAGCATAGTGTATAATTCCAGTTTAATGCGTTATGGCTGTCCACGGGTGTAACAATGTTAAAACATTCACCCGGCCACTATTAAGTCCCTCCAAAGACCGAATAGAAATTATTAATTCAATTCAACTAAGAATCGAATCAGTTACAAATTTACGGTAGCTAAGACCACTCGACCACGAGATGCTCAAACGTGGAAGGTGTCAGCGTGTTTTTATAAAATTAACAATTTAAATTGACAATCATACCGATGACTTCGCGCGTTGAAGTCTTACGTCGCCTCTTTCAAACTTGAAAGCTACGAAAAACTGTCGAGTTTATTTTGTACGTGCTAAGCAGTGAAAATTATATCAATAGATATTCTAAAGTGCAGCGATAAAAACATTTTTTCAACAAAATTTCATAGATTAAAGATATAATATTAATATTTCTCACTCCTGGTACCTACTTATCGAATTATTTTTCACGGAAAATTTTAAATAAATATATAATGATATAAATGATAATAAATGAGCCAACTGTATGAGTGTAAAAATTAAAACTTTTGTACGTTTTGTGTTTTGAATCAAAAGATACTGTCTAAAATGTTTACTTCATCGATCCGTCATATATCGTAGAGATGTGAGCAAAAAGTAAGCGCGGTGAATTTTAAGATCTTGTACCTAACATACCTAAATATTCTTATATTGAAAACTATCTTCGTAGAACTTTATACAAACAAGTATTGTGCATTTTTAGATATGAATAATTGGTATTTTACTTATAATTTTACCTCATAATTTATGATTCATCAGATATATTTGTGGAATTTTTGTATGTACACATGCAGCTAAAGACATTAATAATAACTATTATCATAGAAAACTCGGCGTGAAACGGTAGTTTTGTGTTTCTCTGAGCGAGTGAAGATATCAGTTGCAATTAAAAATGTCGCTTAAGCGGTGGAAAAGCCGGCAAGACAAGGAATGCGCCGACTGTGGCGCGGTTGTCCATGGGTGGTGGTGATCTCTTTAGGTGATATAGGTAGTGTTGCCCAAGTTCAGACGCAAAACGCAAGAGTCTTGCAAATGCAAGACCAAGACCGCCAATTTGTGCAAGACGCAAGACCACGACTGACCCTGCAAGACTTACGCAAGAACAAGACTAAGCCTGCAAGACTCTGGCGTCTTGCAGGACTCAGTAAATAAGTAGTAAACTTCAATAAATACCAATATTCTAATAAGTAACTACAAGACTTGCAAGACTCTTGCTCCTTGAACAAGACCAAGACCAAGACTTGGACCGCAAGACCAAGACCAAGACTTGGACCGCAAGACCAAGACCAAGTAACCAAGACCAGCTAAATCTAGTCTTGGGCATACATTTGCACAACACTACATATAGGACACCCACCTGCTCCGTTACCTATATCTCTCGGTATAGCGGATACCATAAAAAAACTATTCTATCAGATTTAAATACATATTTTTTAGTAATTTTGACCAATATTAACTTACCTATATATGTTTAGGAAAAAGCGTAAATGAGATATTTTTCCGTACACTAACTGTGATAATCCCGTCTTTCTACCCCATACCCCAAGTAAATACGGGGTGATCAGTCAATCCGTCAAAACGGTAATGCACGGAGCTAAATTATTAATATTTTTACGGGAACCCTAACGAATTCCTTTTTCCTTATATTTCGAGTGAAACTGGATTTTATGTCTATGTTATTATACACAGCTTTCTACGTAACGATATTCTTCTTTGTAAGTAAGGAAAACAAAATTCTCATCGAATCTGAATTAAAAATTACATGCAACCCAACATTTTGACCCTTCTATCACCTGTTGTATAAGCCAACCACGAAGCTAGAAGTATCGAGTGCGAGTTCTCGATAGAACATAAAATATATATAATTCATTCAGTCTTTCGATGGCCTTCCAAGTAGAAGGGTGAGTGTATTGACACTATCACACCCGTGGGAGAGCCATGTTGAAGCACATAGCGATACACCAATTGAGCCGGCTCGTCCGAAATAATACCGCGGCCTCACAGAATGCTCACGATCTGCTTCGCTAAGTGAGTGAGGATATCGAAGCCCCTAAAAATGATGTCGCATAATCAGCAAAATCAGCAAGCGCGGAGTGTGACGCACTTTTGCAAGGACGGCGATGTTCTCTTACCATATAGGAGACCAACCTAATGTATTTTTCAATATAACATAAAAACAAACCGCCATTTCTCAATTGGGCTATACCTAAAACATATTCCGGGGTTAGTTAGTTTTATATAACCTTCTGGTTAAAAGTGTTAGAGTGGAGACCACGGATCTGCAAGCACAGCGTACGACGTCCACCTTAAAGACGGACAGACGACCCTATGTCCAGCAGCGGACGTCCTACGGCTGAAATAATGATGAAGAACCTTCTAGTTTAAATTGCTTTATAAATTGAATTTGTCCTGTTAAGCTAAGCTTTTCACATACCAATTTACGCATAAAATTAATACAAAGCTGATATCGCAGGGATATCAGGGGCTTATAAGCTCAGCTCTGCTAATAACAGGAAATGTTTATATTGGTTAAGCCGTTCCATATCTTTTATTAAAATAACATATTAGGGTTGTATTTTTTTAAAAGATACCAACTAATCTGTAAATGCTCTATATAGTGCCAAGTACCGAGTTCGATTCGCGGTAATTAATCATTGAAATAATTAAGTTATATTATTTCCAAGGCCTTTATGCCAGCCGGGCGAGTCTTACCTTTGTCTTCCAATGGTAAAGCCATGTTGACGTATGGATTGGGCCGGCTAGTCCGAAGCGATGCCACGGATTTACAGCATTAGTATTTTCTTCAGCATGGCTCTGCCGTGGTCAAATGTAGTGATATTTAACCAAGTACCATTCGGTATCCTCACTAACTCCACTCAGTTAGCGGAACCTATGAAGCAGACCGCTTATTTATTTTTTATGGTATAGCGGGCAACGGAACAGGTGGGTGCATATGGTTTGAAAACATCGCCGCCTATGGATAACCGTGCCACATTTCGCGCATCGGTTGTGTTACCGGCTTTTTACGCCGCTTAAGCGGCATTTTTAAGGGCCTCCGAAGCCCTCACGTGCTCAGCGATACACTTGTGCGTTGTGTATGGAAAACGGAAATCTTTTGACATAAAAGCCTGCACAAATAACAGCAATATATATTTTTAATATTAATGTTAAATATTTACTACTCTATAAATGTAATGTGGCTAGTTTATTCAATGGGTTCTCATACGAACACCCTAATACACCTACTAGTGATCGTGCAATGGTCGAAAGTCGACCTTAATTCACTTAGATTTAAGTATATTAGGGTAAAGTATGCGAGTAATTTGGTAATATTAACGTCAATGCTTCTAAACTTTAATTGTCAAATTTCATAATAATCCATCATTCTTTAAAAGGTGTAGGTACAAAGTTTTTCGCGTTCTGTTCCTACTTCTACTTTAAATATATTTTAAAAAATTATACATTATACACAAATCAAAAGTGAAGAATTTCATGAAATAGGTACAATATTTTTGATAGGTCTTGTTTGTTGGGTGTCTCCTACAGCCGAACACCGGCCTTTTCCCTTATTACTATACGGAGTGATTTCTTCATAATTGAATAAAATCTTTTATTTTCATTATTATGTATGTATCTATGAGATTCCCTAAAATTATTACACTAATTTAATACAAACCTATGATTTTTTGTTAGACTCGATTTTGAATTTTACCAATAGGAAGCTAACATCTCTCCGTAAAACTATTTCTTGATATATTTTACATACACAGGGATTAGATGATAATCTATAAGTATTCAGCTGTCCCATTCCTTCAAACCCAATGGTTTTTTGTCAGAGTCATAGTTTTTTGTTTGAACTTCACCAATAAGAAGCTAGTGTCTCTCCGTGTGACTATGTCATGAAATATGTTACATACACGGATCGCCTATATCCTATAATGATTCAGCTGTCCCGCTCCTTGCCTACGCCGTAAAGAATGCGAGCAAACATGGCGGTTGTAAAAAGCGCATCTGCCGCATTGTCCGTTCGGCGGCCAATCGCGCGCTCTCCCGCTCCCCTAGCTGTCACTTGCCTGTCACATTCCAATTTTTTCTCCCCGGGGCGTTGACGCGGCAGTACACGGTTTTAACAATTGAATAGATTGAATTATACCCAATTCAGAGCTGTGACCATTATATCCCCCATTAGCACCCGCATGCTAAACCAAAGGCCATTTGCAATATTCATTGCGCATTTAGGAGAGTGTCGAACTCAATCACCGATGCTAATATTTGACAATTTTCAAGTTATGCGTAGCAAAATCGTTGCTTTTCTATTGTTGCTTATGTATTCCACTGGTAGAGTTTTAAGCATACAGATATTCAATATCGTTAAAGGAAGATTGTTTAATTCAATGAAACGTGATTAATTTTGTCATTTAAATTCTATAAAGTAAATCTTCTACCTAAACAAGGTAACTTTTTCATGGAAGGTGAAAGGTTTTGGTTTTGAAGTTGCTTCGTTGATTTTTCGTCTTTCATATCTATCTACCAATAAGATAATAACGTGAAGTTGATGATTTTTAAGAGTGGTCAAGAGTTGTTTACAACTTTATCTATCTAGTTATAAATAAAAAATAAATCTAAAGCTGAGTATTATGTTGTATTGTTTTACTAATTTTATGTCTTCTCGTACTGGGTAATAGCTATAAAGTTATAAAGTACAGATAGAAAACTCAGCTAGGTAGAAGATTTACAATTATACCTATAGGTATACATATATTTCTTCACTCGGTTTCTTCAGCAACGAACCTTTGGTAGGTAGGTACCTATGTAAGGGCAGTTGATGTCCATGGGCAAAGGAATGCTTATCCTAGGACAGCTCGTTTTCCTCCTGAATTTCTAAATTCTTTAAACTCAAATAATATCGCCCAAATATGTAAAGCAAACGAAATAAATTGAAAATAGCCAGGTCTCGTAAAGGAAGCGCTGGCTACATCAGCCCAATCGAATCACCTTGATCGTAATCACGCAATATTGACTCGGGCGTGTTTGCGCACAGAATCACACGCAACTCGCCTGTGCAAACATTTGGCCCCGTAATGGATTAGTGGTGTAGCGGCAGTCGTCTCCTGTTACGGGCAAACATTAGCATCGCCGCTGCGCAACCGACGCTAGCCTGCTACCAACTTTCCGCCAGACTGCTCAATGACTTTCGCTATATTTGAACAAATACTCCTAGAGCTACCATCTTTATTTCACATAGTACCTTCAGTCACTTAGGAAAGTCGTAAACACTAAAGTTTCACTGTATGCTCAGATCTGAAAAAGGAAATATGGGTTTAATTTTTATTAGCTGTTACACACATATTAGGAACTGGTACCCATTAACGTACAATTCAGAAGCAATAGGAGGTATTCAAAGAATTAAAAATAATTTGTAAAACGAAATATTATATTTGTATATATATTTTGAACGGTATAGCGGACAACGGAGCTGGTTAGTCTTCTATATGGTTTGCCACAGTCCGCGCATTGGTTATGTTGCTGACTTTTTACGTTGCTTAAGCGGCATTATTAAGAGCTTCCGATATTCTCAGTCACTTAGAAAAAACAGAAGAATTATTTCATGTACAAATAGCAATTCATGTTGAGTTTACTATGAGTCTGTGGTTTCGTTTCAGACGAGCCGGCCCAATTAATGCATCGCATATGCTTCAGCATGGATCTCCCATGAGTGCAGGAAATAATTTTTGATATAAGCCATTTTCTCTTGAACTTTAACTAATACTTTTAATTGCGTAGAAAAATCTTTCTCATTGATTCTCACTTATGTTATATACTTTAATTTACAAAACATATTATGTATGCCTTTATTCTAAAATCTAAGCGAAGTTACGATTATAAAAATTAAACTCCTACGTCCAATCAAAACTATTTAGCTTAAGGTCTCCACCCGAAACGCGACACGCCGTCCGAATGTGGCGGCTATTGCGCTAACAGCCTTTATTTGTTTTAGTAACGGATTGCGTCGGCTTAGTGGGCAACCGTATCACGTTACCAAACAAACAAACGTACTTGTGATGCTACTTTTAGTGACACCGGTTTAAGTAATATGGAAAATACATAAGTGTAAGGGATATAATGTTGATTTGAACCATTTTCAACACATTAACTCATATTTAAGAGCTTCACGGCCAAGGGGTCAAGAATCCTATGTATGTAGCATTCTTGACCCACATCGAGTTTGAACTTGTCTCAGTAGAACTTTTAAATTGTATTTCGTCTTTGAAGGTATTTAACACTGTCTCAGCCATGAGAAAGCCATGTTGAAGCTTTTAGTGACGCTCCATTGGGCAGCTCCACCGAAGTGATACCAAAGCTCAAAATGTACTTTTAATTTGAAGACACTATTTGAAGAGGGAATACCTACCAAGTTGGGCGGCGTAAAAAGTCTCTTAACATCAGTAGAATTCAGCCCAAATCTAATCTTAAGCACGATTGTCGCGATCTGCTCCTCCTATCAGAATTCGCAATGTTTTGATTACTTTTAAATGTCTCTTCCAAAAAGCCGACGTATAATAAACAGTCCGCTTTGGTCAGTGGACTGACTTCCGCGCCGATGACACGCTATTACGGAGCCCTTAATGAAATATCCAATATACTGCGGGCACATGGGCCGGACAGGCGGACGCTGAGACGTGTCAATTACGCCTAATAAGGGATTACCGAGTAGCCCGACGAAAGGGGTACACTCAATTTGCGAGTTGCCCTTTGCTGCTTCTTGGTATACATAAACAAGCAAAGTTTATATATTAACATTAAAGGTGACGCAGCATCCTCAACAAAGAGTTGGTCGTACTTCAATGCTTCCCAAGCTTGAACTTAATGCATCACAACAAAAACACCGCTAGAAGCGGCTAAGAGCGGCCTATCCGAAAAAGGCCTGCAACGCATTCGTGGCCCATCAAGGGATATTACATCAAGTCAAAGGGCGATGGAAGCATTCTAGACTTATGAAAAAATCAAAAATTGAAAAATACACATTCCAGCTCTTGCTGGCCCGCGGATGCGTTGCCAGCTTTCGTGTTAGTGAACAATCTGTAACTAATTTTTAGGACAGTCATAAGAGACTATGTGCTCCTGTCTGAAATAAATATTTTTAAGACACGGAGAAATATGTAACATATTTCTAACTGGATTGTATGAAAAAAAATTAAAAACTAAAGGAATGTATGTATAATTGAACAATGTTTTCGTTTTTAGTATGTTGAGCCAATCATTTAAGAAAGTTAGAGACTCGTAGCTTTCATATGTTTAAATGACGAGTGCAGAGGCACTCAATGCCTCAATCAACTGTCTCCAAAACAATTCAATGCATTCCTTATCTGACATTATTTATTTGATAATTAACTAACTTAAAATAATTATTTAAAAATAACATTTGAGTCACGGGTTGTGTGGAGTGTTGTGGTAAATGTCATACCAATAATGCATTTTAATTTTTTACAATCATAGAACCAAAGACTTGTTTTGAAGAAAACATTATAAAATCCAAATTCGAAGGTTTCGGGAAACGTCTTCCATACGACTTTTACGGCTAACTCGTTTTTTGCATTATTTGTGAATCAAACTTTTAAATCGCGATTTTAATGTTAATAG
>DWCF01006721.1:0-11889 GCA_018230265.1 Delias oraia | reverse complement strand
ACATACATATACATAGGAATCTAAAATACGATATACAAATAACGAAACCAACTTGCGATAATAGAATAAATCGACATTCCTATTTATAAACGAACACATGAAGCGATGCATCTAAAGTTTCCATATAACCGAGTTGTGATAAGTGATTAGACGAAGACATACAGAAGGGACCTTATCAAAATGTATGTCATCTCACAAACTAACAGAATCTGTTCATAAGGGAATTTAATATGTAACTATAAAAAACAGTTATTCTTTACTTCGAGAGCCTCGTAGCTAGGTATCGAGTTCGAATCTCGATCCGGACAGTTATAAATTATTCAGTATCTGGAAGAGCTTGACAGTGGCCGGGTGAGTGGCTGAATACTATCGCATCTGTGGGAGAGCCATGCTGCAGCATATGCTGACGCACTAATTGGGCCAGCTCGTTCGAAGTGATACCATGGGCTCAGAAAATACTCAGCGTGAAACGGTACTTGTACTATGTTTGTATGTGAGTGAAGATATCGGATGCCCTTAAAAGTGACGCTTAAGCGGCGTAAAAAGTTGTAGCGCGTTGTTCATAAGCGGCGGTGATTTCTTACCATTTAGAAGACCCACCAGCTCCTTCATCAGCTGTAGAATAAAAAATATAACAATTATTAACTTAGTTTATACAGAATTCCTTTTCAAAATGTATATCATCTTACAAACTAAGAGAATCTGCTCATAAGGGAATTTAATAATAAATTATAAAAAACAATTATTCTTCCCAGGGATAATATCCATTAGTAATGTTGTTCATTTCCAGTGATAACGATTACATAATTACATTTTAAACTGTCTATCTACTTTTTTTAATTTAAAATTCGATAACCCATTTTAGACAAGGCATTATGAAGAATTGCAATGCCTAACTGAACTGACAATTAGAAAAGATTACGATTAGCATAAATTTTACCTGACTTATCAAAAATAACGATTACAACACGTATGTTTATCCATATTTAATACCAAAGGTGATATCACCATCTTAAGCGTTGTATTATGACTGTAAGCTAAGATTATATTCACTCTAGTCGGGATTACAACAGTGATTCAAATATCTGTACACCAGCTTCCTACGCTACACGCATTCGGTTTAATGCCTATAAGAACACTTTACTTTACTTGTAATCTTAGAACAAGTCTGTCATTATCTTACAATGGCAACATTCAGGTTTCTTATACAATGTGGCGAATAAACAGACAGAATAACATAATACAGTGCCTCGAAGCTTAATGCTTTTAAAATTATACGATGAAGCGAGAGATTGGGTTCGAACAATTATAATTTAATTTACATTGACACCGCACAACCGACACTTGACACAACCGCACCACAGTCCGCGCATTGGTTGTGTTGCTGGCATTTACGCGGCTTACGCGGCACTTTTAAGGCCTTCGATATCCTCACTCACTCTGCGAAACACGGTGCACACGGTACAAGTATCGTTTCACAGCGAGTATTCTATGAGCCTGTGGTATCACTTCTGACGAGCCGGCGCAATTAGTGCGTCAGAATATTCTTTAGCAAGACTTTCCCACGGGTGCTACAATAGTAAGACACTCGCCTGGCCATTGTCATGCCCTTGCAGACGCCGAATAAATTATAATGTCCGGACCGGGATTCGAACCCGATACCCTTCGCTTATTGGAACACTTCTAAAACCATTAAACTACGAGGTTCTCAGAATTGTAATAATAAATGTAAATCATCAATTCACATAGATTTAGATGATCGTTGGTGTGTAATTAGATACTGACGCTATGCATAGAACAAGTAATGTACGTGACCTACTATAATTTCACATATTAAGTAAGCGACTGACTAGATATTATCAACCATATTGAAGTATTATTCAAGACAGACACATAATCTTGTTATGCACAAAGCAACGTCTGCATAGGCAGAAACATTAGGATAATTGCGAATTATCTTGTGAAAGTTTCACATTTCACGTAGAGATGTTCATATTATAGATATAATTGTAATTTAATTCGAGAGCAAGCAGGTCGAGTTAATTACACCTAAACACTAGGAACAGGCTTTCTTAAACTCGTTTAAACAATTCCCAAATACGGGGAGCTTCGCAATTTCCAGAGCATGGGCGAATAGAGGACAAAACCCTAGATTTATATATATTTTTAGGGCACTAACAGAACTACTTTTTTTACTTGAGAACCTTGCTGACGCACTTATTATATCCGAAGTGATACTACAGGCTCACTGAATACCAGCGCACCGAATTCACCAAAACAGTATAAAAGAAATTGTACCGCTTAAGTTTTGTAATAAGTCGGCATTGCAACGCTATACCATAAAAAAGCCTTATTAGTGGCCAGTGACTGGCAGGCGACATTGCTGGTAAAAGACATTACTCCTAAAGTAATAATATGTGAAATATATATATATACGCAGTGAAAAGTGAAACTATGAATCCCCAGGGACGTGCAGAATTCAATTGGGTTTAATTATGTTGTTCGAAAACTTTCAAACGCTACCTACATTCACCAAGTGAATTCCTTAGTACTTCTAGGGTAACACATCGACAAACCAATACAAGCTCTGTCTAAGTGAGCTAAATATGGCGATGATAACTAAAGATGTACAAAAAACTCCATGCCGTCAGGCGAAGCAACGCGTAAACCAATTAATAATCGTCAATGTTATCTTGTTATTATAATAAGTTGCTACTAAATTAGCATATTTTAATCATTCCGTGTCCTTTCCCAGTCAAACTTCCTCCAAATTGAGTCATTATTTTAAAGTAGAGTGAAAGAATATCGTATGCACTAGTAACAAGTGACTATGCGTGAAGAAACACAGACCTTCTTCAATGTCATTCCTCGCAGCAGCCTCGAGCAACATAACACTGTCACTGAAGAAAATATTTCTTTTGTTGCTTTTCTCCCTTCTCTGTTTCGTTCTTGCCCATTCTTTTTCCCTCTGTTGCCATACTTTTAGCTGCTGCATGCGACGCCTGGAAACATATTAGTGATTTATTGTTACTTTATCACGCGACAACAATATTTATGAACTTTACAGTAAGTAAAGCCTAACAAGAGATATTTTAAGTTAATTGTTTAACGTTGAATAATTTAAAGAAAATAGAAATAGACCTGGCGGCACAAGTACCATCAAAAGAAAAACAATTGCGCCATTAAGCAAATTGGAGCAGGAATTGTCTTAACAAATTGTTAGCAATTAATCATTTGAAACTATTGACTTACTATATTTGTGTAAATAAAAGATATTCCTATTGTTTTAGTATAATGTGAGATGTCTATATGAGTCAGACCCAGTGTGGGTTGGACTCTAGGGCGGACCTCACGAGTTTGCCGCTGGTAAAATTTTAAAATCTATCCGTTCTTTTTCAGTGTTTATTACTCAGAAATTGTATTACATATAACGAATAACTTTTATCAACTATTGAATTTTTAACACTGTTATGTCTGCTTGTTATAATAGCATATACACCTTTACAATACAGAATACTCAGTGTGAAACGGTATTTTTACTGTTTTGCAGCGTGAGTGAGGATATCGGAGGACGCGAAAAGTGCCGCTTAAGCGACGTAAAAAAAACCGGCAACACAACCAATGCACAGACTGCGGCGCGGTTATCCATGGTCGGCGGTGTTCTCTTACTATATAGGTGACCCACCTGCTCCGTTGTCCGCTAAAACATAAAAAAAGACTAAAAAATTGCTTGTTGCAAATATATTAAATAAAAAAAATATTCTTTCAGGGCTTCTGCCACCACGTCACATATTGCTTTATATGTGGCTTAGTAGCTACGATTATTACTATATTATTGGATAATCTAAAAATGGCAATCATTGCACAAATCTGCAGCCAGCTACTGTTTATCCAATTAAAATAACACGATTACTGTGTAAACTAAATAAATAAGATTTCTCCTCACCTGTATATGAACATATTAGAGATTCGATACTATATTTTATCTTGTAAATACTATTCATCAAGTATTTCGCCTTGTATAGATAAAGAGCATAAAAATACTTGTAAATTGGTAAACAAATTCAAAAGAATGGTACAAGTGCGATATTGACAGATAACTGATTATAGACAATATGACAGTTACGTATAGATAATGATCAATACAGTTTCGCGACTGATAAAAGGTTTGACGGAATAATTTTCGGAAGCAACTATATTGAATAGAGAATCTATTTTAGAAGGAATACAGATACTTGATCTTCACTTTGATTTATTTAGATTAATGTAATTTATTATTACCTTGTACTATAAAAATTATATTAAAAACAAAAAGATTATTTTTTTATTATATAACGGTCAGTGGATAAGGATAACGAACGATAAAAATTTGTTTGGCTTAATGTTTTTCAGGAATATTTCATTTCACGATTTAATAGGTATATAAATCTTAACAGTTTAGAATTTAAAAAGAAGGTCGTAGATTGCTCAAATACATGACTCGCTGAGTTATCTAATAATATTAGTATAGGTACAGGACATAATTTGCAACGAAAGAGACTTTTTAAAGAGCCTCGAGTTTGAATCCCGCCCCGGACTATTATAAATTATATTTTAATTTATAATTTATTCGTTCTCTGGAAGGGCTCGACAGTGGCCGGGCGAGTGTCTTAATAGTCTCACACCCGAACGAGAGCCATGATGACGCACTAACTGAGCCGGCTCGTCTGAAGAGATACCACGGGCTCACAGAATACTCAACGGAAATGGTAGTTATAGTTGAAACGGTGCTTCTACTGTCTTTCGCTGAGTGAATGGGGATATCGGAGGCCCTTAAATGCCGCATAAGTGGCGTAAAAAACTGGCAATACAACCAATGCGCGGATTGTGACGCGGTTGTACATGGGCGGCGGTGTTCTCTTGCAATATAGAAGACCTACCTGCTCCATTGTCCGCTATACCATAAATAAATAATTTGTAATCAATTTATTCGTAATATTTTTTCTATTACATAAACAGATATCGTATTAGTTCCTGTATAATTATCAGAATATAATCATTGTTATCCAAACCAAGTGGTATTAGTAGCAGGAATTAAGTTTAGATCTAAAAATAGTAAACACTAGTGAGCAAATATCAGTTATCAGTGCGAAATAATCCAAACACCGCTTATCACACCAAGGCTGTGTATTTAAAAAAACGTTTAAAAACCGGTTGCGCGACATGTCGACCAACCAGTCCACCGCATATATCCAGGATACGAATGTGTCATTAAATATTATACTTCGAAACTGGGCCAGTTGCAAAACGGATACTCTACTGCACACTTACAGCTCAGCGGTTAGCAACACATTCAATTAAAGTTTATTACGGCCAAAAGCCTTTCATTGAGCCTAAATAGTCTAAAACTAGTCGAACCGACAAAAAACATACGGTGTGTAGTTCTTAAAAAACGATTTCTCCCTGCACATTATACATTATATATAAGTTACGTGCAAAGGGAAATATAATGAAAAATTTTCACCCGTAGGACAGCCACGTTGAACCATATACGGACGCACTAATTGCGCGCGGCTTATCCGAAGTGATACCACTGGCTCACAGAATAGTCAAGTGAAATAGTAGTTGTATTTTAAACAGTGCTTCTACTGTGTTTCACTGATTGAGTGAGAACAACGGAGGCTCTTAAAATGCAGTTTAATTGGCGTAAAAAGCCAGCAACACAACCAATGCGCGGACTGTGGCACTGTTGTACATGGGCGGTGGGGTGTACGCTTACCATATAGGGACCCACCTGCTCCGTTGTCAGCTATACCGTTAAAAAAAGACGTGTCGGTATATCTTACAAGAAACTGCATCACTAAGGATGAAAGCAGTTCCGTTCATGTTGAAATGGCAAACACATCTAAGTTAAGATTTTGTAAACAATTAAAAGGCATATCAAAGGACGACCGAATCGATAAAATGCTTGTCAAATCGTCGAGACACAACATAAAAATGCTAAATATGTTGCAACGGCATTCTAAATAAGGACTTACCATTAATTATATCCGGATAGAGTGGTTTGATGCAATCTTTAGAGGCTACTTATCTTTTTGATAAATATTTATTATTTTTCCCAAATCGATATACAGGTAAAACATACCTCAAGCCGGACTCCTAACATATATATATATAGTATATATGGCCCCATCCATTACCATCGTATTAAATCAATCAATACTAATTATATGAAAAAAACTAACATAAATAATAATGCCCACCCGGGGGCGAGCAAGATTTTTTACCCGTGGTGGAGTCATGCTGAAGCATGTGCGGACGCACTAATTGGGCCGGCTTGTCCGAAGTGATGCCACTGGCTCACAGAATACTCAACGTAAAACGGTACTTGTACTGTGTTTCGCTGAGTGAGTGAGGATATCGGAGGCTCTTAAAAAGTGCCGCTTAAATGGTGTAAACAACACAACCAATGCGCGGACTGTGGCGCGGTTGTCCATGGGCGGCAGTGTTCTCTTACCATATAGGAGAAGGTGGCTCTCCGTTGTCCGCTTTATGTCCTATAAAAAAAAACAAATCGATTCATTATACGAAGTAATAACCCTATTCACATGTTTCATTTCTAATAAATCCTGAATGCGGAAAGATAATTTACATTACAGACCCAACTTAGCGATCAATTCTAGCTAGCCATGCACATTTTGTAAACTAATCCTCATATATCTTTATTTTACCGTTAAAATAAACAGAAATTCCCATAATATGTATATTTAATATTAAGTGAAAGAGATATACTGCTACAAAACGACGTCAGCAATTCTAATACAGGTATTTTAACTATATGTTACATTATTTTATAGCATACGCATTATCCAAAGACAAGCACGACCAAGACAGAAAGACAGATTATATAATATGTTATAGATATATTAAGACAAGAAACTGAGAGATTGTAGGCCCTATTTATTACAAGGTAACTTTTAAGACTATTGACAAAAAGTATAGTATTGTCTGGTTCTAGTTACGTATTTACAAAAATCTATACTTTTCCCGAATTTTTTTACTGTATAGCGGACAACGGAGCAGGTGGATCTCCTATATGAAAAGAGAACACCGCCGCCCATGAACAATCGCGCCTTAGTTCGCACATTGGTTGCCTTGCCGGCATCTTACGCCGCTTAAGCGGCACCTATTTTAGGGCCTCCGATATCCTCACTCTACGAAACACAGTAAAAGTACCGTTTCATGCTGAATATTCTCCGAGCCCATGGTATCACTTCGGACGAACCGGCCTAATTAGCACGTCAGAATATGCTTAAGCATGGCTATCCTACGGGAATATAAATGTTTGGTTACTATTCAATACGCTGTTATTAATTGACATCATTACTTTACATAACCAGGCACACTCAATATTTAAAAAGTACAGCTAAGTCAATACGGAGCCGCTAAAATTTTATGAATCATGGCAGTTTCATTCGGATCGATTTCACCAAGCCACCACACCACTGTTACGGGAGATTAATGTAACCAAATTATAATCTTGTATTATGAAAGTGTCATAAAGGTCTAAAGCCAACTTTAAACTTTATTAATTATGATTATAAAAAACCTATATCCACACGAGAGAGTGAGAGAACCATTCTGAAGCATATGCTGACGAATTGGACCGGACTCATTATCCTTCGAAGTGATACCACGGGCTCACAGAAGACTCAGCGTGAAACGGTTTTAGTACTGTGATTAGGAGAGGGAGTGACGATATCGGTGGTCCGTAATAATGCTGCTTGAGCAACGAAAAAAGCGGGCAACACAATCAATGCGCGGAATGCAGCGCGGTTGTTCACGGGCGGCGCTGTTCTCTTGTCATATAGGAGACATATGCTCAAAAATATATAATATACAATTTATAATATAAATCACATACCTCGTAAAATATTTATTGCGACAATTGCGTCCCAATTGACACCGTAACATGGCAATCGTGCGGAATTCAAAATGCTAATAAAAAAAACATGCACGATGAAAATATTGCTTACTCAATAATAAACACCAAGTAACTAATTAGTGCCTTTAAGCGCCGTTTCTTATTGATTAATGTCTGTACTCAGACACGATTTTGCTATATTGACAAACATTATTTAACCTGGATGATTATAGCATATATTATATTTCCTTGATTGCTTTAAACTATAATATATTTATTACCACCACGGACTTACAGAATATTCAGTGTGAAACGGTACTTGTACTGTTTCGCAGTGGGTGAGGATATCGGAGGCGCTTAAGAGGCATAAAAAGCCATCAACACAACCAATGCACGAACTGTGGCGCAGTTGTCCATGGCCGGCGGTGACTCGCTTGCTCCGTTGTCCGCTATACTATAAAAAAAAACCCTATTGAGAAATAGAGACAATTTTAACGATATGTAAAAACTATTTTATCAATAGGAGAACGAAGACCTTCACCAGTGAAGAGTGAGATATTAAAGCGTTGTTCATATTTCAAAAACCTCCAGAAGCTACGCTGTAATTAGCGAATGAGACGCGATCTCTATTCTCAACAGTGTCAAGTAGAAAACGTCAGTCGTCAACTACGGTCGAATAGTTAACAAAATCGATTTGCGCGCGTAACCATTTCATTTTTAAATTTCCGCAAAACCTCCAAACTCTTAAACGTTTACCTCGTCACATGCAATTGTGAAAATGTGAAATCGTTTTCGTATACAGCTTTATTATTTTATATATGAAACGCGCGTGTGTGTGTACAATTTAAATACATCGAACACATAGTAGGGCTTACTACAGACTTATAGGATTATAAACTTGCCATAAGCAGGAGCATAAACCTGATTATATTGAAAATCCGATAGAATTTTTTTATTCTCGTTGAACAATATATACATATACTTTGAATGTCTATCATTTTTTTATGGTATAGCGGACAACTAAGCAGGTGGTTCTCCCATATGGTAAGAGAACACCGCTGCTCATGGACTACCGCGTCACATTCCACGCATTAGTTGTGTTGTCGGCTTTTTGCGCCGCTTAAGCGGCTTTCTTAAGGGCCTCCGATATACTAACTCACTCAGTGGAATACAGCATAAGAATCGATTCAAGTGCAGCTACCATTTCACGCTGAGAATTCTATGAGCCCTTCGGAATAACCTAGACGAATCAATTATAGCGTCCGCGTCTGAAAAATACGTGTTAAAACATTCTGATTAAAGCGAAAAATAAATGTGACCATATTGTGTGGTCTCAACTCTTTTAACTCTCATCAATGACTAGTCTTTCTTAATTACTTCTTTAAGAGAAACCACCGGGTCTCCTTTATTAGATAACCGCCATCCATGGACAACTACACCACTATCCGCGCTTGGGCTGTGTTTAAGGTTTTATACGTCACGTCGCTTTAACGGTATAATTTCAAGAACCTCCAATATACTCACTCAGCGAAACACAATACAACAAAACTAGCAAGTACTGTTTCAGGCTGGTATTCTGTGAGCCCGTGGTATCACTTTCAGCGTGGCACTCTCATAGATAAGACAGTGTTAGGACATTCGCCCGGTACTGTCAAGCCATTTGAAAGACCGAATTATAAATTTGATTTAGATCCCGGATTGATCCCGGTACATATGACTTCGCGGTAGCTTACAAGACCGCTCGGCCACGGTGCTCATATCCTGAGTCAACTTTTCTTCATCACATCATCTTATCCACTCTCGAGACGTTACATTGACCTCGACATTAGAGAATGTTGACTAAGAAAGTAAAGCCTCCACTCAGAATCTTGTGACAATACTTTCTTAGCCGGCAAGGGTATTTCATTTCATTTAAATAACAAACAACGCTGACTACTACTGTTTGAAATGCATTTACAAATTCAGTACAACCCCTGTAAACAAGCCGCTGTGGGATTCTCGATTTTGAACCCTAACGAATAGAGATTACATAAGATTATCCGATTTGGTTGAGTATACCGACATAGATGTTCACCGCGGGGACAGATTTCGATTGGATTAATTTTTACTTGAAAGCGGTCGTGATTAAAATAGTATCATATCTATAATTTATATCGATCTGATCACCTATTTATTTTATTTTCACTCTTTTCTATATGGTATTAAGACGATACTCTTTGAATATTGGTGTAACGGGCCTTTCTCCGCAAATCAACGTCTAAGCGCCTATTATGCATTGTTACTTTTTGAATAACAATCGTATAAACAGTTTCTTCATATGGCGTATGCGAATAATCATTGCTGCTTAAAGGTACAAAATTTTGAAATAGTTCCTCAGAAGGAGTATCGAATCTTGCTGACTTTATCAATATAAAGATAAGATGATTACATATCAGCTAGACAAGATACGGTGAAGTGTTTCAATGAGAAACGGGTAAATAGCGAAATTTATAAACATTACGTTGAAATAAAATCTTGGCAAAATACGTTGAGATTATAGGTTATAGTTTTTGCAGCTTATATCATACAAGCCGATTTATGGCAAGTCTAAACTCTAAAGAAAGGAGTCCGCTTCCCATCCAAAACTAATAAAACTGCTCCAATAGAAGAAAATACTTGGAATCCTAGAAATTAATTGAATGATGAAGTATTATAATCTCAGCTAGCAAATATTTATTTTAATATTTATATTTTTTTAACCTTTGAATAAAACTGAAAATATTTTTAAGAAACATATTCTATCACCAAAAAGCGTAGTATGAATTCTACCACAATTATTGATAGTAAGGCCTTTTATCGCGCTACCTATCCAAAATCAGTCATTATCATTATAAGCTTATTAATGTGATTGATTAAAGTTTTAAACGTAAAAAGTAACGTTTATTATGATGATGATCTTACTTAAAATAATATATAATATAAATTATAATTTAAAAGTAAAATATATTTCTCATTTATAATTATGAACTTAAGGCAGAGATATATAACGCGCCTGATGTCCACTGAGGACATAACAAAAACCACATGTTCCGTAATATCACATCGCGGCGTTTAACTACTGGCGTAACGGATGTATTATGTTTCTACGTCATAAAATATGCCTTATCAATATAATAGTAGAGACGTTATCTGGCTACTGTCAGATCCCTTCACGCAAGGTAGCTTCACGCAAGGTATGAAACAGTTCAACCTTAACGTACACCATATTGTTGCGAACCTCTTCGTATTAAAAAAAATACAAAACACCTAATATGAGCAAGATTATTTTCCTGATTCCTAATAATATATTCGAAACTGTATTAACAATTTGAAATAAATAATAGTCTTTTTCAATGCCAAATATTGCAGTTGTGAAAAAAAATAATTGTCATAGAAAACTTCTAAGATGAATTACAACTTCAGAACATTCATTTAGCATCAACCAAAAGGTAAACAATAAATTAAAATGCTAAAAGGCATAGATATGTAAGATAAAAAAATTACGACAGCACAGAAAGCCATTGTCCTCGCGTAAACGCAATTTATGCAACAAATAAACTTATTAACAAGGCCAAGAACTCTGTCGCAATATACTACTATGACATTAATAAGTTAATCCCTAAAGATATATGCTTTTAATTTTTTTTATGCTATAGCGAACAACGGAGCAGGTGAGTCTCCTATATAATAAGAGAACACCCCTGTCCATGAACAACCGTGCCACGGTCCGCGCATTGCTTGTGTTGCCGGCTTTTTACGCCTTTTAATGGCCTTGCTTTTTACGAATTTTAATTCAATAATAATACAACAAAACGCACTACAAATAAAATAGAAATAATCAAAAAATTACAAGAACTGAACTACTGAACTGAACAAACTAGTCTTGAGTAATCTTGCAAAATCAAAGTCAATTTCAATCAAAACAGCTTTTTATTACATTTTTAAATGATTACAAGAGTTTTTACTTT
>DWCF01006720.1:0-11890 GCA_018230265.1 Delias oraia | reverse complement strand
TCCAACGGAACATTGCAAAAGCTATATAAAAACTTATTAATAAACTTCTAATAAAGAAATTGTTACCCTCGTCATATTTATAAGAAAATGGCGCCTCGTGTCTTCCAACATAGTTTATATAAGATCAATATCGCGTTAATAGAATGATACAAATCATTTTTTATTAGGGAAACGGACAGATTCTATGTAAATAAAAAATGTTGAACTGTTAATACTCTAGTTCGGCTGGACAGCTTTCGTTAAAATTTGTTACGGAGGTAGCTGACAGCTTGGATTCACATTTAGGCTATTTATCCTATTATAAAAAGCAGAGGGTAATGTTTTTGAAGCATGTAACTATTTACATGGTTCAGTTTAGGCCGCGATTTAGTATCTTAATGACAAGAACTGTGAAGTTAATTGGTTTGGCAAGGCGGGTTCAAAGATTAGGATTAAAGTTTATTTTTATTTTTCTTTTATTATCTTTGTGAGCGTTGTTGTTCAATAATTTTAGAATATTCAAACTCGATTAATTACTTACAGTGGAATAGAAAATATCGCTCTTACTTTTGTGCCTGCGCATGTTTAGGTTTTTTTTATGGTATAACGGACGATGGAACAGTTGGTTCTCCTATATGTTATGTTACCGCCGCCCATAGACAACCGTACCAGAATCCGCGCATCAGTTTTGTTGCCGGCTTTTTACGCCGCTTAAGCGGAATTTTTAAGGGCACACAATATTACTCACTCACTTAGTGAAACACAGTAGAAGTACCGTTTCTGCACAACTACCGGTTCACGATAAGTATTCTATGAGCCCGTAGTATTTATTCGGTTGAGCCGGCGTAATTAGTGCGTTAGGCATATGCTTCAACATAGTCTCTCGCATGGGTTAGTATTATTTTTCTTAAAGAAATAAAAATGAAGATAAACTTATGTACCATCTATATCGAAAAAGATACTCCATAACAGTACTTCAATCATCTCAAGCCGGCAATAAAACCAAAGCGCGGATATGGGCACGGTTGTCCATGGGCGGCGGTAATTTCTCACCATAGAGGAGAACCGCTTGCTCTTTTGCCCGCTGTACCTTACAAAAATTTATTATAACTTTAAATTATAAGGTCCAAAAGCTAAATTTTATAGGCACGCCGCACGAATGAGGAAGAAAACGCTACTACAGAAGGTCATGTATACATAAAACAATATACAGACCTTGAACGGTGCCATAAATAACAAATTTTGAATTCTATTAGCCAATATTCCGTTACTCTTTTTACTATCTGTCGATAACGCATTCTTGTCCTTTACGCTAAAGCTTGCATTTGTACAAGACCAAGACCGCCTAATTTTAGCAAGACCAAGACTTGGGCAGGAGCAAGACTAAGCCTACAAGACTCTGTTTGCAGCAATTTTTTTGTTTTATCTGCTAGTGATTTTTGGTATTTCTCATTAAATCTTTAGGACATGAATCTGGTTGGTCTTATATGGCAATGATAATTCAAGCTCAAAATGTTCCTATTCTGGTAGGTTTTTCTAAAATCTGAAGTAAACAAATAAAGCAATAGTCTAATAGGTAATTACAAACCCAGACCAAGACTAGGATCGCAATACCAAGACCAATATCTAAAGTATTTGCGCAAAACCAAGACTGGTTCTGTAGCTAAGAGGTCGTATAAGTATCACGAAACTAGAGCTATCGAGTTCGAATCCTGGTGTTAGCCGGTAATATACTTATCTGGTATATAATATAACGGCCAGTTTCAAATTTAATAATCAATCCGAGCCTGTAAACATGTAAGCATCTGCGACTTTTGAAATGGTTTCTATCGCACTTATTAGAATTTTATCATATAATGTTATAATGAAACACGTGGCGCGATTTCAGTTTTGATGCGTTCATTTTATTTCAAACCAGAGTTTTTTGAGTTTTTCATCACAGCATAAGATTTTTTAAACCGTAAGACTAAAAAAGACGGCAACACAACCAATACGCGGAGTGTGGCGCGGTTATTCATGGGCGGCGGTGTTCTCATATCATATAGTATAATGTATAATATATCCGTTGTCCGCTATGTAATAATAAAGACTCATTTTTGTGATAAAATAAACAAAACATTCATATCACGACGCCACAACTCATCTGTCGCCGTGAAACTGTTTTCACTGCTATCATACAATAATAGCTCTAAATCTGTCGTGACATAGGTGAAATTCGTGTGTGATTATGTGGTCCGAATGTTACAACACCAACGCTTCTATTTAGCCTCCGAGGCCAGAGAAGTGATACGAATTTTTAACCTATTTAAAACATTTGGCTTCTCAATACTATTGTACTATTATTAATTTAGAAATAAGACATTGCGTTAAAAATTACTTTTAAATTTTAATAGCAGGCGGGTCTTGTCTATGGTAAAAGATTTTTTTTAATGGAAACGGTCGCAAAGCCATGTGAGAGTCATGCTGAAGTAAAAGCTAATGCACTAACTGGGCCGGCTCGTCCAAACTGATACCACGGGCTCACAGAACACTCCACGTGAAATTTTGATAGTTATACTTGTCATTACAAGTAAAACTATCAAAATAGTAGTATAACTATCAAAGAATATTCAGCGTAAAATCGTTGTTGTTCTGAAACGGTTCTTCTACGAGTTTCGCTGAGCGAGAGAGCCTATCGGAGGAATGCACGGACTGTGGAGCAGTTGTGTAGCCGGCTTAAGAAGCTTTTTTAATTGCCTCCGATATCCTCACTCACTCTGCGAAACACATTACAAGTGCCGTTTCACGATGAGTATTCTGAGCGAACTGTGACGCGGTTGTTCATGAGCGGCGGTGTTCTTTAACCAAATAGGAGACCCGCTTGCTCCGTTGTCTGATATAGAATATAAACAAATAAAAAAGTGCTTTCACAGCTTGTTCACGACTATATCATAAAAACAGTTCAGACATATTTATCGGAGATTAGACTCGTGTTTACCCAACTCAGGATATTATGTATGTTATGAGTTTAATCTATTATCACTTATCATATGATAAAGTGTCCCAGGTGTATCGCTACATAAAAATATACACATGATATTTTTAAACACAGAAATCAATTCAGGAAAAACAGTAAGAAAATGGCCTAAAAAACTAAAATTGGATAATAAAAAAAACTTGAGCTTAGAAAATCGATAAATTAGTTTTTCATTTAATATTTTAAAATAATTACAACAATAACCAGTTGTTAAAATAAAATCTTTTAGTGTTCTCTCTCGTTTCTGCAAGAAGCCTTTTGGCTAAGTGGTCTAATAGGTCGCACCGTGGGAGAACCATGCTGAAGCATATGCTGACGCACAAATTGGGCCGGCTCGTCGGAAGTAATATCACGGGCTCACAGAATACTAAGCGTGAAACGGTACTTGAATTGAGTTTTGCAGAGTGAGTGAGGATATCGGAGGCCCTTAAAAAGTGCCGCTTAAGCGACTTAAAAAGGCGGCAACACAACCAATGAGCGGACTGTGGCGCGGTTGTTCATGGGCGGTTGTATTCTTTTATCAAATATGAGACCCACCTGCTCCGTTGTTCGCTATTCTATAAAAAAAAAACGTCAGGGAGACTGGAGTCACTATAACAGAAGTAAGACAATCGTGTAAAGACTTGTTGGTAAGTAAGTTGATATTCAATTGAAGTGCAAACAAGGCCCGTAGCTAACATAGCGTGAAGATCAACAGAACGCTGGGATAATTAAATCTAATATCAAAAAAATTGTTTACGGAAAAGATGTATTTTTAAGATTTAATTATTTATATAAAGAAATAAAAAAATTGTCATACAAGTTTGTTACCCTAAGTTTAGGGTTTTGCGGTAGAATTCACGACGTATGGCCCCCAGCAATGAGCCCTTCCAAAAAAAAAGTTTAGGGAACATATTGTCTTTATCTACAATCTATCCAGATTATCTATTAATAGTTTATAACTATCTTAAACTGAAACATGGCCTATTCTTTTTTATTCTATAGCGGACAACGGAGCAGGTGCGTCTCCTATATGCGTCCGGGCATTGGTTACATTGCTGGTTTTTTTACGCCGCTTAAGCTGCATTTTTAGGGGTTTACGATATCGTCACTCACTGAGGAAACAGTAGAAGTACAAGTGCAACAACTATTTCACGCTGAGCATTCTGTGAGGCCGTGGTATCCACTTGGGACCCGCCGGCCCAATTTATGCGTCCGCAAATGCTTTAGCATGGTTCTCCTACGGGTGAAGTATTTTATTTCTAAAAAAATTATCATTGTCGTCTCTATAAACACTTTGCTAACGTGTTCTTCACTTACATTTTACACTACAAATCAATTGGATTCATGTTACTGATTATAAACTCACAATTGAATAAACTTTATATACTTTCATTAATATTTAAAATATTGTTTTGAATCGAGAAAGGCCGGCGATGCACCCGCGTCACAGCAAAGAGTGCAGGTGTCCATGGGCGAAGGACCGGTTAACAAAAAATGCCCAGCAGTTTTAGATACCCAGAGCGTCGTATCTAAGTGGTTTTAATAAGTCTACCATGAAGCGAGAGGTGTCAGGTTCGACTCTCGGTCCGGAAAATTATAATTTAATTTATTCGGTCTCTAGAAGACTTGTCAGTGGCCGGGCGATTGTCTTACTGTCGCACCTATGGGAGAGCCATGCTGAAGCATATGCTGACGCACTAAATGGACCGCTCGTTCGAAGTGATACCAAGGGCTCACAGAATACTCAACGTGAAATCGTAGTTGTACTTGAATCGGTGCTTCTATTTTGTTTAAACAATACAAGTTAGTGAAACTTAACGTAAAATTTTTAGTAATTGATAAATTCTAAAATGCATGTTTCGTTTCACGTTATCTTTGAAAACAAATGACCACATCAAAATGCGACAGACACGGTCTATTACGGACACAAAAACTTATTCCTGACGTGTAGTCGAAAATGGACATGTTTTATTTAAAAATATAATAGTTTTTGCTTATTAAATGCTTTTGAAATGTATTAAAAAGAATATAAATTTAAGGTGCTTGAGAGAGACAAAAGCCATTTACCTATATTCCATCTTATAACTTTTTATGGTATAGCCGGCAAGGGAGCAGATTAGTCTCCTATATGGTAAGAGATCACCGCTACTCATGGACAACCGCGCCACAATCCACGCTTTATTTGTGTTGTCGGCTTTTTACGCCGCTTGAGCAGTATAAGTTCAATGACCGATACACTCATTCAGCGAAACTCAATACAATACTGTTTCATGCTGATGTTTCTGTGAGCCTGTGGTATCTGGTACTTTGGACGAGCCGGCCCAATTAGTGCGTCAGCATATGCTTCAGCATGGCTCTCCCACGGCCGCTAAAGTATTAAGACACTCGCTCGGCCACTGTCAAGCCTTCCAGAGACTGAATAAATAATAAAATTTTAATGTATAATTGTCCGGACCGGGTTCGAACCCGATACCTATATCTCGCTTCATGGTTGAGTTTTAAAATCACTTGGCCACGAGGCGCTCTGGCCAACAGCGAGAAACCGTACGATTAAAAACCTGACAGTATTCAGTTACGCACATAAATTAAATTCTAAAACTGCGGGAAGTGGGTAAAAAATAGTTTACGACATTATTAAACTAGTCTACTCGCATTAACACAATTTTATGGCAGTAGAGTCGCGGTACAGAGGCATTTTTCAAATTTTTATTACATATCCTATTTATTTTTCAATATATAAACTGGCAAAAATACTTCTGATATACCATTTGTTAAAACAAACATGTAAAAACTCCGATTTTTCAGTAAAACAAAGTTGTTTTAAACAAATTTTGTTGTGGAATTATTTTGCATTATTTTTGTAGGTATTACATAATCTTTCTTATACTTTCATACTTCAATTAAATGTCTGAATTAAGTTGAACATTCGCTGCTAGAGTAATCTTAAACTTCGCTACGTAGTTAAAAAAAAATAGGGCATCAAACGAGCAGGAGGCTAATCTAGGATAAGCCGCCTCTGCCCATGGGCACCTCAGGCGCACTGCTGGGCGCGTCGTTACCAATCTCTTAGAAATAGCTACGCTCTTTTGAAGGACTCCAGGTCGCATCTACTAGTGTAAACTTAAACTTACCTACGTACTTGAATGATAATAAGGAGGCAAACGAAAAGTAGGCATACCTAGGATAAGCAGTTTTCCACCTATAGACATCCCATGGCCCTGTTGAGACGCATGCGTGGCCGGGTTTTTATAGATGCGCTGTTTTGAGTATCCCAAGTCGTATTAGAGACCTTAATACAAAACTTAACGTTTTTATCTCTAACCAAATGTGACATAGAATTATTTGAAACGCTATATTATTATCTGAAAATCCTACTTAAAAAGTTTTTTACGTCATAAAACGTTTATTAAACAAATAAAAACTCTATATTTCTATACATTAGTAGAGGGCATGAAAACTGCCACGTTTGAGTGGTTCTAGTGTAATGTAATTTGGCCAATTGTCGTATGATTTGGGCATGAGCCCTTCATTGTAGCCTCGCATGCGACCTCAATATTCTATTAGTAAGTACACCAAACACAGAAACCAGTTTAAGAATTTTCAAATAACATTAATGACAAATTCAAATATAATTTGACAGACCAGAAATCAAACCCGTAAAATCACGGTACTTTATAGAGGCGCTAAGCAACGGGTATTTTTAATTGAAATATAATGTAAGGTGGCCTGAGTCTTTACGCAACTGTCGTTGAATATTCCAACGTAATATATCATTTCAAGATAGACATAAATTGTAACTGATCAGTAGTAACTGAATAGTTGTATTTATTTACAAAATATTGATCTATGGTCGTATATTATGTAAATAATCTTAATGTTTCAATAAAAAAATCGACGGCATAGTAGCTTGGTTTTAAAAGTGTACCATGAAGCGAGTGGTATCGGGTTCGTATCCCGGTCCAGACAATTATAATTTAACTTATTCGGTCTCGGGAAGGGTTTGATAGTGGCCGGGCGAGTGTCTTAATACTGTCGCACCCGTGGGAGAGCCATGCTGACGCACTAATTGGGCCGGCTATGAAGTGATAACACAAGCTCATAGAATACTCAAAGTGAAATGGTAGTTGTACTTGAAACGTCGCTTCTACTGTGTTTCGCTGAGTTAGTGAGGATATCGGTGGCCCTTAAAAATGCCGCTTAAGAGGTGCTAAAAGCCGGCAACACAACCAATGCGTGGAATAAGGCGCGGTTGTCTATGAACGCCGGTATTCTCATAACATAGAGGAGACCCACCTGCTCTGCGCTACACCATAAAAACCCAGAATAAAATTTATATTAAATTATAAATTTAACTGTTTTAACGCTATATAACTAAATATCGCCATTAAAGTTATCAATTACATATTGTTTTGATTGTTAATCCAAGGCCAATCGCTATTGGCAATGAGTCATTATGAATAATTTTTTACACAATTCCAAACTGTATTCATTTACAAATTCAATTCTTGTATATATATGAGAAACTATCCTAAAGACTTTGAACATTTTCCGGGATGAAGGTAACCTTGGGAGAGCAATGCTGACGCACTTATATTACCTACCGTCGCAACCAATAATATCCCGGTCTAATAGAATACTCAGCGTGAAACGGTACTTGTAATGTGTTTCGTTGAGTGAGTCGGAATAACGCTGGCTTTTTAAAAGCCAGCAACACAACAAGTGTGGATATTGAAGAATACTACTTAAGAACTTAGTACTTAAGTACTTAAGATACTTAAGAATACCGCTTAAGCGTCATCAAAAGCCAACAACACAAGCGCGGACTGTGGTGCGGTTGTCCATGGGCGGCGGTATTCTCTTACCATATAGGAGACCCACCAGCTCCGTTGTCTATATACCACAGTAAAAAGTCCACAGGGAGAACATTAGACTATCGTAAGACATTCCACAAGTTGCGCCCAACAAGTTCATCCGATTTATAAATAATAGGAGATGTCTGTCGAGCCATGGTACAAATAGCACCGGAGACACAGCAAATAAAATAGCAATTGTGTTTATTCTCATCGCGAGACGAGAATAGCGCGAGCTATCAGCTAGCACGGTCAATGCACGCGTTATCACTCCGCTGTTTTAATAATTCCGGACTTATTGTATGTATTATTTGGTTAACGTTGCGACAGACATCACAGTCATGTAGCGTTTATAAATTCCCTTCCGGTATCTTGGAATAATAGTGGACCTCGATACGCAACTATTATTCCAAGGGCTATACCCCAAAAATAAATAGATATATCGGGCTAACCCCAAAACACAGAAAGGTCTATAATAATAGGCCAACAAATTTTCGCCCCGTTTTCTCGAGGTGCGCACCATCTTCCTTCGCTTAAAAGTAGCCGTATGTAGGTTGCGAACGATACTGACTTATGGACGCCTTTAAAGAGCCGTTAGGGCCGAATAACCTACCAAATTTACGTTAACAGATTTTATTGTATTGTATATATTCTCCACCATAGGGTGCAAGATCATTTCTGCCTGTACACAACCGCACCACAATACGCGCTGTGGTAGTTGCCGGGTTTTGAGCCCGTGATCGGTATAATTTCACGGGCGTCCGACGTCCTCAGCGAAAGAAGGTACAAGAACTATTTTACGCTGGTATTCTGTGAGCTCGTCTTGTTCGTCTACTGTCTTCGGACGAGCTTGAACAATTATTACGTCAGCAAATGCTTAAGACTCCCACGGATAAGGCAGTGTTAAGACACTCGCCCGGGCGAAAGACCGAATTAATTATGTTGTTCGAAGCCCAGGATTGAACCCGGTGCCTCCCGCTTCGTTGTCGCTTAATGACTACGTACCTACGAGCCTCTCCAAAGATTTACAAAACAATTTGCTTTGAATATTCAATTTACAACGAGAAATACGATAATTCGGTGATAATTTTCGGCCTAGTGATAATTGTAGATTCAAAAGTTTGAAGGTTCTATTATTTAACATCCTGGGCGGGTTATGGGTCATTAACAAGTGTTAGCACAGGCCACACACTGGCTGGATCGAATTTAGCGAATAAATATGAAAAACTGTAAAATGTATGTACACAAATCTTAAAAACATAAAAGTTATGAATGTAAATCTATTAAAATAATACTTTTTTTATGGTACCTATAGCGGACACAGGATAACGGGGCAGATTGGATCTCCGTATGATAAGAGAACATCGCTGCCATTGACAACCACGACATTGATTATGGTGCCGGCTTTTTTCACCCTCACACCTCACCCTTTTGCTCACAGCTGCGACAGTATTAAGAGTTAAGACATTCACCCGGCCACTGTCACTCTTCCAGAAATCGAATAAATTCGAATAAATTTTCTGGACCGGGATTAGAACCCGACACCTCTCGTGGTAGACTTATAAACCCACTTAACACAAGGCTTTCAAAAAGCGTTTTGAGGCTATCAATATGATATGGGAATTGTATTCGGTTTTTCCGACGAGAAGTATGGCTAGGCGAATGTTTTAACACCGAAATAGCCAATTTGACGTACGAATTGGGCCGGGTCATCCGGAGTGATACCACGGCCTCACAGAATACCAGTTTGTAGTATTGTATTATTTTATTTTAGAAATGAATGAAGATACCGACGGCTCAGTGGTTTTTTAAAATAAAAATCATTATACAAACATATCTAGCTTAGCAAGACCGCGGATAAGTTTCCGGCCTTTATGGGATATGTACGTAATTATTACATGCAGGCAACTGACAGTTTTACCGCTAATGCACGGATTGTGACGCGGTTGTCCATTGGCGGCAGTGATCTTTAAACATCGCGAGAGATGGTCTACTGGCAGCTATATATAAACCCTTTTATTTTGATATGTATAAGAAACTTAATCGCAAACAATGAACGAAATGTTGAATGCATAAATTTAAAATGTTATCACTTTAGTAGGCAATGTGGCAGAACGGTCATAAATTGTATTTTGTTCTCATACGAGTATGATATGAATATTAATTGTATGATAAGCATTGTTACCAAGGGGCAAAGATATAATTATCACATATTAAAGTGCTTATATCTCATTAACCTTCGCATTTCAGACAGCGCCAGAATATCAATAAGTCTTGTATTTATATAGAACTCAACTGTAGGAGAGCCATGCAGAGGCATGTGCTGATGTACTAACTGGGCCGGCTCGTCCAAATTGATACTACGGGCTCACAGAAATAACAAGGGCTCGCAGAATACTCAGCGAGAAACGGTGCTAATACTGTTATCGCAGAGTAAGGATATCGGAGACCCTTAAAAATGCCGCCTGAGCAGCCTAAAAAGCCAGCAACACAACCAATGCGCGGACTATGGCGCAGTTGTTCATGGGTGCCGGTTCATACCATATAGGAGACTCACCTGCTCCGTTGTTCGCTAGAATAAAAAAAATCCATGTTGTGCACTCTCTTAAGAATACGTATACTTCATGGGTATGTTTTTTTAATACAAAGATTGAGTTCAGCTGTAGACTTTAAAGGCATCCAGTAGAAACAATTAATGTTAACAGAAATACAATTACATATTTACACAAATGTTGTTTAATAATTAGTGAACATGATTTATATTTAGAATACGATATCAGAATAATGTAATACCAATTTACTAACTTATAGCACTTATATGCAAAGCGCGGACTGTGG
Source organism: Delias oraia (assembly GCA_018230265.1). Lineage (NCBI taxonomy): Eukaryota > Metazoa > Arthropoda > Insecta > Lepidoptera > Pieridae > Delias > Delias oraia. The sequence continues at coordinate 1,225 of DWCF01006720.1, read as the reverse complement.
CGTGTTTGTCCATGGGCGGTGGTGTTCTCGAACCATATAGGAGACCCTGATCCGTTGTCAACTATACTATAAAAAAGTACATATTGGCTTTATAAAGAGATATCACTCACTCACTCTGCGAAACACAGTACAAGTACCGCTTCACGCTGAGTATTCTGTGGCCAAATTAGTGCATTAGCATATGCTTCCGCAAGGCGCTCTCACGGGTGCGACAGTATTAAGACACTCGCCCGGCCACTATCAAGCCCATCTAGAGACGTAAGCAGTCGTCCGCCCATGGACACCCCCGGCCCTTGCAGAGCTGCGGGTCGTTGCCGGCCTTTAATGAAAATGTACGCTCTTTTCTTGAAGGTTCCCGCATCGTATTGGTTTGGAAATACCCCCGCTGGCAGCCGATTCCACAGAGGTGGTGTGCGACACAAAATGCCTTAAAAAATTCTCAGTTGTGGAACGACAACATCGAGGTGAAAGCGATGATACTTTGCATTCTGCTTGGATGTTCGATGGTGAAATTCAGTATTAAACTCCGTATTTATGTAAGCATAAAAAATATCTTTAAGAATTTGAACCTCACCTGGTTGGTAGTCAGGTCCCACTGGTCGGCGACAAAGGACTGCCTGCTGTAGAGGAACACGGGAACTTGGTGGTCTTTTACCGGCGCTGGGTCGCTGTTAACTCGAACCACTGTCAAGTGTGTGGTAGTCGTACCAACTGTGGAGAGATACAATGATATGAAAAACCGTGGGATGTCTATTTCAATGGAAACGCTAAAAAATTCCAATATTACAATAATTTCGAGTAGTGTTGCCCAAATGCAAGAGCAAGACCGCCTAATTTTAGCAAGACCAAGACTGACCGTGTAAGATTTGAGCAAGAAAAAGACTAAGTCTGCAAGACTCTTGCGTCGGCGTCAGTCTTGCGGCAACCATTTTTTTTGGCAGGGTTTTTGGAATTTCTCATTAAACCTTAAGACATATTTTATAAATCTGGTTGGTCTTTACTATGGCTATGCTAATTCAAGCTCAAAATGTTCCTAATCTGATAGGTTTTTCGAAGATCTTGCTGCAAGACCAAGACTGGGAGCGCAATACCAAGACCAATACCAGGTGTATAGGCGCAAGAGTAAGCTATATCTTGCATTTGGGCAACACTAATTTCGAGATAGCTATAGAATAAAAAAATGTAAAAATACTTTTTTTATATTCATTTCACCAAATAATATTTG
>DWCF01006719.1:0-11891 GCA_018230265.1 Delias oraia | reverse complement strand
AGTGATACCACGAGCTCACAGAATACTCAGCGTGAAATGGTAATTGTACCGTGTTTCGCAGAGTGAGTGAGGATATCAGAGGTCCTTAAAAGTGCCGCACGACGTAAAGCCGGCAGCACGATGCGTGGACTATGGCGTGGTTGTTTATGGGCGGCGGTGTTCACTTATTATATAGGAGACCCACCTGCTCCGTTGTCCACAATAGTATAAATAAACGTCCATAAAGTAGTTGTTGAACCACACTCAAACATCAAGAAAAGAAATTTACCTTACCTGGTTCAACTCATTGTGTACGGGCCTATTTAGTTTTTGAAATGTTTAATCCACATTTCTCTTTTTCGGCTCCGAAAATTCAATTAACCTTTAAATGACATTTTAAAGGGAAAATATATTTTTGAAGCATATATTAATATTCATATATATAATATTCATTTGGATATTTTTTGATAGTTAATACGGATAAGTGTCTCTTATAAGGCCAATAGTGTTGTCCAAAAACTGACCAAGACAAGACTTGCCCAGTTTTGGTCTTGCACCAACACTTGGTCTTGTCAAGTTTAATAGGTATACTATGAAGCCAGAGTTATCGCATTCAAATCCCAGTCCGAACAATTATAAATAATAATTTAATTTATATTTTATTCGGTCTCTGGAAGGGCTTGACAGTAGCAGGTCGTGTGTCTTAATACTGTCGCACACAACACAACAAAACTGAAAAACAGTTAGAATTGACGTATTAAAAAAAGAAAAGCTTAAAACTAAAGAGGTTTGAATACACCGCTATAATACACATTGAAATAAAGGTAACATAAATAACGTTAATGTCACTAATTATTAATTTAATATGCCGAACTTCATTAATGTTAACCAAATTACTACGGGAAGCAAATTTATTTCACGTTGATTTTGCAAATATAAATTGATAATTCAATAAATGGAATAATGTTTGTACCATACGATCATGTTACCGATTCTGCGAATCCTAATGAAACCTGGTTGCGCTCTCATTCGATATTCCCGGAACGGCATTCGACGCTGCTAAGTCGGATTTTTCTAAGATGATTCCACGTGCGACGGCCAAGTTCACTGGTACAATTGTTTATTTACATCGTAAGCTTATTGTTTGCCCATCAGCATTGGAAAAAGGAATACACAATATTATTTTAGAAAATATTTGTAAACAGAAAGTAGGATGAAATATAGATATGTTGTGAGTTAAAATCTATCTGTTACTGTTTTTTATTGCCTGCGGGCAACGGACTCGGCTGTTTCTATGGTAACCGCTGATGAACAACCGCATCATAACCCGTGCTTTGCTGGTATTGCCAGCTTTTTTATACCGCTTCAGTTGGTCATTTTCTATCCCTCCTATTTCCCATCCTCTTTATACCCAGCCGCTTTGAGTTCCTTTATTAATCCTCTTCTTTACGCTGTACCGAAAGCCTTGTCCTTACCCATCATCTGTGTCCCAAACCTACGGCAGCGCTGTATAAGCGACAAACCTGTGGAATGCTTTGCCGGTCCCTATGTTTCTTTATATATTTCTTATGGTGTACAATTAAGTATCTATCTGTTTATTATTTCAAGAGCCTCCGATATGCTCACTCAGCGAAACATAGTACAAGTATTATTTTACGCTGGTATTCTGTGAGCAAGCATTCGGGCAAGCTGGCTTAATTAGTTCGTCAGCTTGTCATGATGTAAGATAGCGTTAAGATACTCGCTCGGCTGCTGTTATACCAAACACTGAATTAATTTTATTCAAACTGCGATAAGAACCCATGGCTTCACAGTAGCTTACAAAACCATTAGGCTATGAGATTCCTAAATCGGAGCTTCGATTGGATTGGATTATTTTGCTGTTTGCTGATAAATACAGTGATTTTAGTATTCACACGTTTTAATCGCAGATTTTTTCATTTGTGGTTTGCATATATCAAGGGTTACCAAACCGAATGCCGTAGAAAGTAAAAAAGTGCGCTGTATATGTTCTATAATTATTACGAAACCATTAATATTTACTTTTTGGAGGATTATTTACTTTTACTTTTTACAGGATATTAACATATCACGCGTGTCGCCGCGACCTAAATCTCAAATTGTAGGTGTTGTAATTTTTGTTTCTGTGTTATATTATTAATATAACTATTTCTTTCGACTGTATTTATGTCAAATTACCAGGGCGCCGTGTGTATACTATAATAAATACTAAATTAGTAACCGTGCCTGTTAAAGGTTTGAGAACATCTGAGTTATATAATTAAACATATAATCTATTTTTACAATATATAATTTAATTATGTTAAAAAGATAAAAAATCTAAACAATACAAATCTCTTCGAGTTTTTTTTTATATTATGACGTCGTCGTATTGTGTTTGTAACATAATAATTATATTTCATGGTTATTATACTTGTTTTATCGAAATTAAAATGAATCAACATTACAATAATATTGCTTTTATAGTAATTATTAATAATCCGATCCTCAAAGCGATAGGTTCTCAAACGTTTTTTTATTACCATGGCATCGATTCACTGGTTCTATTGTGTAAGGCGTCTAATTTTTCAAGTTGTTAAATTGAAAATTAGTACGCCATATTATTTATAATTATTAATCTTTTTACTTTTAAATCCACTTTGAGGTTGTATGTATATTTGTATGTCGGATGTATATAAATTATATTCTTTCAAGAATGGGAGATCCATGCTGACGCACTAATTGGACTGGCTCATTTGATATGATACCACGGGCTCACAGAAAACTCAGTGTGAAGTGGTATCTGTACTTAGCGGTACTTCTGCTGTGTTTCTCTGAGTGATGAGCTACTGAAGCCTTTAAAAATGCTGCTTAAGCTATATAAAAAGGCAATATATCCATTGCATGGAATGTGGTGAGCATATAGACCCGACTGCTCCGTTGTCTGCTATAACATAAAAAACGTATACATAGTTTAAAAAGGCGCTAAAGACTTACATTACATTTTAAATATTCACTAATAAGGATATTTTAAAGTCAAATAATATCTTTAAGTATGTATGATATATATGATGACGGTACCCTCCGACAGGTTTACAGGTCCAAGGGGGAGGCCTATGTCCAGCAGTGGATGTCTTACGGCTGAAATGATGATCATGATGTATTATATCTATATATATACTAATCTCAGGAACCGATGATTTGAAAAATTCTTTCAGTATATATTAGAAAGCCTATTTATTAAGCTATATTATTATATATTATTAGTAATAATTTATTTACGAAAATGTTAGAAATGAGTTGAAAATGTCCAAACAGTGTCATCATCATCATCATTTCAGCCGTAGGACGTCGTGCTGGACATAGGCCTCCCTGGTCGTACAGTTGGTGACCGCAGTTAGATTAACATAGCGTGTGCTGCGTAAATTATTTATTTTCTAGAATAGAACAATGTACCTACTACAATTTTGCAGAATATATAATTATATTATATTTAAAACATATATTTAATGTAACCCAGGATATAAAAATTAGCAAATATTTAACTAGCAAGTAGGATATTTGTGTGTGTGTTAAAGTTATTATAAATGTAGATGTTTAAAATCGCAGGGATTATTAATAGTTAATTATTAATTAGATTAATAATAATTATTAATAGCTATTAGTGTAAAATAATCGAGATATTTGAGAGTCTCGTAGCTTAATGGTTTTAAGTATACCGAGACGTATCGGGTTGGAATCCCGGTCCGGACTATTACAATTTATTCGGTCTCTGGAAGGGATTGACAGTGGCCGGGCGAGTGTCTTAATACTGTCGTACCCGTGGGAGAGCCATGCTGAAGCGTATGCTGACTAGTGTTGCCCAAATTTAGACGCAAGAGCCTTGCATTCAGTCTTGCAAATGCAAGACCAAGACCAAGACCAAGACTGACCCTGCAAGACTTACGCAAGGACAAGACTAAGCCTGCAAGACCCTTGCGTCTTGAAGAACTTAGCAAATGAGTTATAAACTTCAATAAACAGCAATAATCTAATAAGTAAATGCAAGACTCTCGATGCAAGACCAGGAGTTGGAGCTGAAGACCAAGGCCGAGACCAAGACCAGGTCTACTAGCGCAAGATTGGTCTTGGTCCAAGACTGGCTGAGTCTGGTCTTGGTCTTGCATTTGGTCAGCAATAGTGTTCTATTGCTGACGCATTAATTGGTCCGGCTCGTCCGAGGTGTTACCACGGGCTCACAGAATATTCAGCGTGAATCGGTACTTATACTGTGTTTCGCAGAGTGAGGGAGGATATCAGAGGCCCTTAAAAGTGCCGCTTAAGCGTGGAAATAAGCCGGCAACACAACCAATGCGCGGACTGTGGCGCGTTTGTTTATGGGCGACGATGTTCCCTTACCATATAGGAGACCCACCTGCTCCGTTGTCCGCTATAAAACAAAAAAAATATTTAGACACATACATGCACACAAGAAAATATACATTTATTATTGCTTTATCGGTCACGAAGGTGTAGGTGCGTACAAATCACTGATACGAATTCGATAAGGGTGAGTTTATAAAAACCTTAAAAATTTATATGACGCTAGTCTTTTTTTATAATAAAGGGGGTAACGGAGCAGTTGGGTCTCTTCTATGTAAACAGATCACCGCCCATGTTGAACCGCGTACAATACGCCTTTTTAGTTATATTGTTTTACGCCGCTTAAATTGCAAGAGCAAACAGCGTTGCTTTCCCACGGGTAAGACATGTTAAGACACTCGCGCGGCCATTCTGAAGCCCTTCCAAAGATCGATTATATTTTAATTTTAAATCCGGAGCGGGATTCTAACCCATTATCCATTAGTTCGCTAGGAAAATCTCATAAAGGCTCTAAAAATGTCACAACTGTAGGTAAACAAGAGCGAATATATGCCAATTGATTCATAAAAAATAAATAGAAATACGAATACAAGAACACTGTTTCCAGTTAATTAATTACATGTTCACTGCTCGCTACAACACCGAAGGCTAGTCTAACAGAGTCCTTTTTAAAAAGGAACGTTGAATATAAAACCAGTATAAATAGAGCGCAGAACTGCGTTGTTTTTATTAAATTCACCCTCGGGGTTGTTAGAAATGATACTACGGGCTTACAGTATACCAGAGTGAAACGGTAATTGGTTTCGTTGCGAGAGAAGGGACGTAAAAAATTCGGCAACGGTTATAGCGTATTTTGGCTCGGTTGTCCATGGGCGGCGGTAATCTCTTAACGTATAGAAGACCCGTCTGCTCCGTTGCCTAATATAAAAAAATTCTAGACAGCTCAGTAGTTAAATAAATTTAAATAAATATTTGTGGAAGCGTTCTCTTCATTTTAGTTTTATTGAGGAATAAATAAACTCCAGAGCGTCGGAACAGTTGCTACCTATAAGTACGGTACCATCTATTATTAAAGTAATATTTCCATAGGAGTGAAGCATACGCTTACTCACTAATTAGACCAGCTCGTCCGAAGTGTTACCACCGGCTCGTAGAATACTCAGCGTGAAACGGTACTTGTAATGTGTTTCGCAGAGTGAGTGAGAATATCTTCGGAAACCCTTAAAAGTGAAAACGTTACGTTTGTATAGTTTTATTGTTGGTCCATTAACGAGAAATAATCCCGATCAATAGTACATCATTCGCCGTTGTCCATCAATACGAGGCAAGGGCGAATTTACGAGAATTATTAAACTGAGATTGTATTTTGTAAATGTTATATCGACCGGCCTATTTGTTGGATATATGTTTACTTTGTATGCGTTATATATTATATATAGAATATTGATCATCATTATCATCACCATTTCAGCCGTAAGACGTCCACAGCTGGACATAGGCTTCCCCCTTGGACTTCCATGAATACCTGTCGGAGACGATCTGCATCCAGCGTCTTCCGGCGACCTTTATAAGGTTGTCTGTCGACCTTGTGGGTAGACGTGCTACGCTGCGTTCGCTGGTCCGTGGTCTCCACTCTGACACTTTTCGGCCCCATCGGCCATCCGCTCGTCGTGCGATGTGGGCTGCCCATTGCCACTTGCTAATTCGGAGGGCTATGTCGGTAACTTTAGTTCGTCTACGGATCTCCTCATTTCTGATTCGATCATGTAGCGAAACTCCGAGCATAGACCTTTCCATAGCTCGCTGTAGAACTGTGAGTTTTGAGAAGAGGCCGATGGTGAGATACTACGAAGAATATTGATATTTTATTTTTATTATTTTTTATAGAAATGGTGGCATACGAACAGAAGGTTCATTTAGAGTAACCGGTCCTCTTCCCATGGACATACCCAGCCCTTGCAACGCTGCGGGTGGGTTGTCGGCTTTTAATAAATGTAGCTGTAACTCTTTTTTTAAAGGTCCTCAAGTCGTAATGTTTTGAAAATACCTCCATTGGCATCTGATTCCACAGAGTGGTAGCAAATCTGTGCTAATTACGATTGAAAATATACAAAATAAGACATTTTTAAGAACCATATTTAAGTATATGTACGTTGACGCGTAGATTGGACCGGTTCGTGGTAAAACGTGGTACCTCGGGCTCACAGAATACTCAGTGTGAAACGGTACTTGCATTGTGTTTCGCTGAGTGAGTGGGGTTATCAGAGGCTCTTGAAATGGCGCGCCCATTGACGGACGACGATGTTGTCCGCTTTATCATAAAAATAAGTTATTTTTTATGTTATACCAATAATCAAATTACTAGTGGACAGTGGACCGTCTGCCGACACTAAGTTTTTTTTTGTTGAATTTCTAATTTTTACACCGACCATTTACATTTTTTTCCTGCATTTACAATTTTTCTTACCTAAGTTCTATTTAATTTCTATTCTAAGTTTGTTCCAGCTTTTATTTTATTTCCTGCCTCTAAAACTAATGCCTTTTTTAATCACCACCAGGCGGGTCGGTGATCGCAGAACTCGGAACTGCTGTACTCGGAAGGGCGCTGCTGCCCACCCTCCCGTGAAGTGTCCTTCAGTCGCCTCTTACGACATCCCATTAGGAAGACTGGGAGTGGTACTATTCTGATCCGGTAGCCACACGGGCGGCCGACAATACGTTACCTACCGGAACAAACTATGAATCCTCAGGAATCGTTGGAGCCACCCAACCCAAGCACACATTATTTTACCTTTTACCTAGGTTTATAGTTTAAAGGTTTGCAAGCAATTAGAATTAGATAACTTATCTCTTGTAGGCATCTAAATGAGCATGCAATTTGTAAACAAAAGAAAACATTTCTCAAAAGACCTTACTAATGAACATGACAAAAGATGACAAAAGAAAGTACAGTAACTCAGCTTTTACAAATTTTGACATTTTATCTAATATATAATTATTAACTTGAGTGTAATGTTGTAGGCTGCCCTTAAATTAGTGTTGCTCAAAAGCAATACTTAGCCAGTCCTGGTCTTACGCCAATACATCTGGTACTGGTCTTGGTATTGCGCTCCGAATCTTGGTCTTGGTCTTGCAGCTAGAGTCTTGCAAGTCTTGAAATTACATATTAGACTATTGATATTTATTAATGTTTTCTTCAGATCTTAGCAAAACTTATCAGAATAGGATCATTTTGAGCTTCAATTAGCATAACCATAGTAAACACCAACCAGATTTCTAAATTTGTCTAAAGATTTAATAAGAAATTCCAAAAATCACTGCCAAAAAATAGCTGCGAAACGCAAGAATCTTGGAGGCTGACCAAGACTGGCTAAGTCTTGAATTTGGGCTACACTAGTGGCAATGGGCAGGCCACATTGCACATAGAATAGATGGCTGATGGGGCCGAAAAGTGTTAGAGTGGAGACCAAGGACCTGCAACGTAAGGTCGTCTGTCCCACGAGGTGGACAGGCGGTTTTATAATGGTCGTCCGAAGACGCTACATGCAGGACGCGTCCGACAGATATACATGGAGGTCCGGAGGGGAGGCCTATGTCCAGCAGTGGACGTCCTATGGCTGAAATGATGATGATGAATTAATACGAATATAGACGTTTGTTAACATTATGCAATACATATTTGTAAAAAAAAATAATTTTCTTATATTATATATCTGTATGTTCTTCTATTATGGTATGGTAGTCTGTGGTAAAATGAGATTGTAAAAATTGTGATTTGGGAACGACGTGGGAGTTAAAAACTTTAAATGTCGTTTCCTTTATTGCAGAGAAACACGGTTGTGTTTTATTTACGGTTGTTCCAAATCACTACAAGCAAAATCCATCTTTTATATATTTTTATAAAACAAAAGTGTATATTCAATATATGGGACTAACAGAAAATTATTACGCATTGTCTGTATAATTTCAAATTAGAATAATATGATTTTAACAAACAATACAGCTAAGAAAGCAAAGTGTTATAATTTACATTAATTCTTACTACTTTTTAATTTAAAATTACTTTATATATTATACTTTTTAATTAATATACGAATAATATCACTAAATCTCAAGTAATACAACGTACAGTGTTTTAATAACGGCGACTGGGATAGCAACACTGAAATAAGCATTGAAGTATCGATAACTTCGTTTTGTTATGATGCTAATGGTATTATGCAATAGACACCATAAAATAATGTGTTACGAAGATACTAAGACCAGTCGTGCAGTGAACGCCGATCGCTCGGCGTGTGAGCAGTTCACTTGAAAATGTTAGCGATATTATTTGCAATCCTAGTGCTAACAATATTTGGCTTTATCATCAACACGATCAGCAAGCCACGGAACTTTCCACCAGGTAGCTACACAATTGAATACAATTCAACCGTTCCAATATTAGTTGCTAACCTAAATTTAACGTGCTGTCAATTGTACGCCGAAAATAGTCGCGACAAATCAGCTTAATACATCTATTATTATAAACGCAAAAGTTTATATGGACAAACTTCAAAAAGTTTCAAACAAAAAATACAAAACGGATTTTAATGAAACTTTGCAATAATGTCGTTCAAAGAGCAGATAACGCATAGGAAATAATTTATATAATTTATATATATTATGTAAATTGACAAAAATTACTAAAAACCGTCACGTAAGTCCACCAATAATTCATATGTATTTTACAGTTTTAATGTGTAAAAAACAGTTCTTTATCGACATGGTTTTGTTTTTATCACGCTATATCATTTTTTAGGTGAACGATTCCTATAAATTGTCAACGTTTTATTATTATAGAACTAGTTTTACCACGTATTTATTATTTATTTTTATTTATTATTTGTTCACTTTTAAAATGTCTATATTATTACGAAAGTGTCAGAACGTATTTAATATGTTTTTGGAAAACATCATAAACGTTCTGACGTTTCTCGAATACTTCGCTTCTTGCAACTATATAAAGCGTAAGTAGGCCTCATATAGAGTATTACTCTCATCTCTGGGCGAGAGCTACCAAATTTCAGCTTCTTCCTTTAGATCGCATTCAGCGTAGAGCGGTTTGAATTGTCGTCAACCAGATCCTTTCCGATCAACTTGCCTTTTTGGCGTTGCGTTTGATGTTGGTTCACTCAGCATCTTCCATCGGATTTATCACGGGAATGTTCGAAGGAAATTGGATTAATACCCGCAGTCGAATTGCATCATCGAACTTCGAGGCAGAGTACAATGTTTCATTCTATACAGTCTAATAAATAAGAAAATCATGTTCATTAATTAAATACAACATAGGCATAAATTATTATTAATTATTAATTATTTATTTAATGTCAATGCCTAAAGTTTAAAAATCAGTTTGTAAGTTTTATTATTTATTATTTTTTTACCTTAATTTTTTTACCACAAATTACATTAAAAGAATAATAATATTTCATGTTTAACCAAAGAGAGAAAGTTATTTCAATCGAACAATATCGAATTCGTCTTTTTGTTGACGGATTCAAAGTATTTATCAGAACACAAAAACGATGGGTGGTGTTTTTAGTGTCTGTTTTTGGGATAAGTAGACCCATGCATTGCTGAGTCAGATTGATAGTCCACTATTCAATAATAAAACCGCAACCCAACGAAGTAAGAAACTGAAATTCCTTTGGTATGCTATAGGCTAAGTCCAAAGACTATTGTTCAGGTTACGCTCACAAATTATTCAAGATCAAATTCTGGTTACAAACTTGCGACCTGAATTTAAAACCGAAATTGCCTGTGTCATTGACGTCGAGTTCTTAGTTACTCTTAATTACAATATTAAAATTACAAATTGTTACAGTTTATTTAATATTATTTCACACATCTTTGTGGATATACAAATAAATGTTCTATCGCATTTATAACGGGGAATGTTCTGAGCAGCAGTTTGAATTATTTTATATCTGAAGCTGTATTTCATTATATTACTGGTGACAGAATACAAATTTTCATCCGTAACACCTCGATGTTTTTAATTCACCACATCTTTATGGAATCAGTTGCATGTATTTTCAAACCAATAAAATGGGAGAGCCATGCTGAAGCATATGCTAACGCATGAATTGGGCCAGCTCGTGCGAAGTGATACCACGCGATTATAGAACACTCAGCGTGTAACTTAACCTGTAAAGTAATATGTACTGTGTTTCGCAGAGTGAGTGAGGATGTCGGAGTCCCTTAAAGTGCAGCTTACGCGGCGTTAAAAGCCGGCAACACAACTAATGCGTGGTTGTTCATGGGCGGTGTCCTCTTACTATATAGAAGACCCACCTGCTCCGTTGTCCGCTATAGAATAAATTGGGACATTAAAAAAAGCGTATCTATGCTTAAAAGACCGGCTACTCACCCATGGGCTGGGAGTATCCATGGGCGTGGAACCGTTTATCTTAAGTGAACTTCCAGCTTATATGACCAGTTTTTAAAAAAAATTGTATTTATTAAAAATCACATGAGTCCATTATCAAATGTCCTGACTTCAAACTCGGAGACGATAAAGACTTAAAATTTACTGATACGGGCTAAACAGAAAAAAGGATGAATCATTGATATATTTTGTCAATAATATAGATTTGCTTTTCCTTTGACTGTATGTTACTTTATGATTATTACCAAAGTTTTGGATAAGTTTTTTAACACCGAAAATCTGTATTTTGAAGATTACATACAAATAATTAGTAAGATTTATTTACTATGGCGTCTATCTTAAATATTAGAAAAATTTAGACTAAACTTATGATTGTCGTGAAGATATATATTGTAATAGTGACAATACTTTATTTGTGGGTTAACGAAATAAAATGAAATGAAATATTTTTATTCAACTTAATTACAAAAATCCAGCTCGTTGAACGTCAATATCAGTCTACCACTGTATCCAAACTTTGCCCACTAAGAACGACCGGCGAATCAAACTCAATAGGTATATTTTTTTGGCTTCCGTGAGATAGTTTTTATAAAAAAAAGCTCAAAGAATGCATATCGTGAACACCTTATTTCCAAGGCGTGACATCATTTATAAAATCATTAAAATATAGTATATTATATATTCGTTATAGTATGCTGTATCACAAAAACGTCCCTTAACAGTTTTTTTAAATTTATTTACAGAACGATTTTGAATGTTTTCTGTTATGTTTATTTCGTAATTTTGGATTATGGATGTCGCTTTGATTGTCAAATTCGTATATATTTTTTGAACATACATCCCATTTTCCAAAACGTATCTGACTGGTGCGACTTATCCTTGGCAGATCCACGCTAAAGCAAAAGATGACTCACTAATTGGACCGGCTTATCTACATTGATACCACTGTTTCACAGATTACCAATAAGAAATAGTATGTGTAATGATACTGAGTGAATGAGGTTTAATAACATTCAGTAATTTTTACCGTGTAAATGGCGTAAAAGGGCAGAAACAACCAAAACGAATTGTAACGCTCTAGTTAGTGAGTGTTATCTCAAACCAAGACAGAAATCGGATC
>DWCF01006718.1:0-11893 GCA_018230265.1 Delias oraia | reverse complement strand
CAGCGAGACTCCGAGCATTGCCCTCTCCATAGCTCGCTGAGTGACTCTGAGCTTCTCCATTAGACCCATCGAAAGCGACCACGTTTCAGATCCATATGTCAACACTGGCAACACGCACTGGTTTAAGACTTTCGACAAATTAAAGACAAATATAATTTTAAAAAATTTAACCTGCAATGCAAAATACTACATTAAAATAACATTAAATGACATAACATAAGTTATAAATTCCCATGGACAACCTAACCTGGTAAGTTAATCTCTTTTATTCAGTGAAATATTAAAAACTTGTAATGTACGCATGTGGTACTCTAGACGAACCGGCCGAGTAGGTAGGTATTACGTACAACAATATATAGTAATATAGGTATATATTACTAATTTACATTGTTAATATACATATATAGTTTAGGAATATATATATGTTATATAGTACAGCGGACAACGGAGCAGGTGGGTCTCCTATATGGTAAAAGAACACCGCCGTCCATAAACAACTGCGCCACAGTCCACGCATTGGTTGTGTTGCCGGCGTTTTACACCGCTTAAGCGGCACTTTTAAGGGCCTCCGATATCCTCACTAAGTCTGCGAAACACAGTACTAGTACCGTTTCACGCTTAGTATAAATTTATATAAAATTGTCTGGCATGAAATTAGCGAAGAAACCGCAGCATAGTTAGGAAATAACATAGCAAGTCTACAGAGGTGAATTCGCCCGTTATTAAATTAATCAAAGCAGCAAAATGTTCATATTTCGGTCGTGTTCAATATAACCGTACTAGCAAAGCCTTATAATCCAACCACACCGAGCCGGCATCCCAAACTAATTGTTCAATGTCTTGAACTTATGTGCTTTCTTGAATCAATCCGATCGTTATTTTTAAGGTTTCAAATAAAGAAAATACACCGCGTAATACGATGTGTTGAAACTAATTTCACATCGCAGGTCCCACGTCACACTTTATTCAAATATTAATTAAAACTGTAAATTAAAATGGAATTATATTTGCAGTTAATTTTAATGAAATAGTACTAGAGAGCGAGCGTCGGGCCATAAAAAGAAGTGCCTCTATCCACATAAGTGTTCTTCGTTCCTAATTATTATAAACTGTGTTACGTTGAGATTTGTTTTTATTATATAGCGGACATTCGGTGTCTGGAAGGGCTTGACAGTGGTCGGGTGAGTCGACTTTCAATACTGTCGCACGCGTGGGAGAACCATGCTGAAGCATATGCAGACGCACTAATTACTCGGCCGGTTCGTCCGAAGTGATATGGGCTCACAGAATACTCAGCGTGAAACGGTACTTGTACAGTACCACAGTCTGTGAAACACATTTCACAGAGTGATTATATGGATATCGGAGGATCTTAAAATGCGCGAACTATGGCGTGGTTGTTCATGGCCGGCAGTGTTTTCTTACCATATAGAAGACCCACCTGCTCTGTTGTCTGCGCTGTACCATTAAAAAATACTATTTATAACCTAACATCTTCATGTCAAAATGTCTCTTAAATGACGTTTAACCTAACCACGTCACTGTTGATGTCAAACGATCGTTTTGGCACGTAGTAAAAACTTACAAAAGCATGTATCGTTCAACATATTACTTTAATTAATACGAATTATGACGTAAATTACATTACACACATAATTATCATTTTATACGGTTCGTTAGATCCGTGTACAGTTTGTTCTGACCCCTATTGACAATTCCGTGTCCATGTCAGCACATTATTCAAGTGGAATTCACATTAATTTGATTAATTAATTTTTTTTAAAGGTATTAAATATTTGTATAGTCTCATGCTTCCCCCACGAGAAACTAATGGTATATACTCTGGGGTGATACCACCGGCATTTTTAGTACGATTTCTCGCTTTTGGCCAACATCCTTAACGCGGATGGAACGTGATCTCGCATACTCGCCAAGAAATTGCGCGAGAAATTTTCACCGGTTCGGAAAAACGGAAGGACACTTTCCCGGAAGAGATTCTCTGTCTCTTCCGACGACGGCAGTACCACATATTGCCATTATACCAGTGAGGGTATAATCACAAAGTTATACCGCTTAAGTGTTAAAAGTAGGCAATCCAACCTAAGTGCGGATTGCTGCACATTTGTCCATAGGTGGTGGCGCTCTCTTACCATTAGAGGAACAGCCTGCTCTGTCCGCAATTAGTTACTTTAAAACTATTATATATAAATTTAACGTATACATAGAGTATTATGTATGTATTTATTAAAACTGTTATAATCCCCATGAAGTAAATTAGGAAGATGAAATAGTTTGAAAAATACACATTAGAAGGTAAAAAATCTCCATTTCATAGGGAGTATTTAAGTATTACGTAACGAAATTGGGGGTCTCGTAAAACATTACGAATCTTTACAGGGGTAGGGGGAGTACATATATAGTACACCTGTTGACGATAAGGTTTTTTCTTAATTTAATAAATATAAAAGAAATAAACAAAACAATAAAGATGCCTTGCCAGCTTCATTTATTTGAGCAATTCTGTGTTATGGATATCTTCTTTCTATCGCAAATACAATTAAGATATTTTAACGACTTGCCTGTATTTTTGGCAATATTGTTGTAAGTTTTGGGTAAAAATAGTCAATTGGGTGTAATGTTACATTTAGGGAGGCTACAGCGCGTTAGTGTGGAGGGGAGAAATGTTTAAAAATGACGTGGAGAGTCATACTACCCGTGGGAGAGCCACGCTGAAGCATATTTTTTTGAATATAGCGGACAACGGAGTAGGTGGGTGTCCTAAATGGTAAGAGAACACCGCCACCCGTGAAGAACCACGTCACAGTCCGCGCATTGATTGGTGCGTATCACTTCGTTCGAGCCGGCCCAATTAGTGCGTCAGCATCATCCGTGGGAGAGCCGTGCTGAAGCATATACTGACGCACAAAATGGGACGGCTCGCCCGAAGTGATACCATGAGCTAATAGAATACTCAGCGTAAAACCGTACTTGTAATGTGTTTCGCTGAGTGGGTGCGGATCAGGCCCTTAAAAATGCCGCTTAAGCGGCGTAAAAAGCCGGCAAAACAACCAATGCGCGGACTGTGGCACAGTTGGTGACGGGTGGCGGTGTTCTCTTATCATATAGGAGACCCACCTGCTCCGTTGTTGCTATAAATAAATAATCTTTTAAATTTGCGATACGTAATACTTCAATGAGTCAGTTTCCTAATATTAGGTTGACGTATTTAGTCTATGTAGCAAAATAGATGATTTTAATTCGAAGGAAAATCAGTGGAGCACAGTTTAAACAGAGATATTAATTAATACGGCCATTCCGGGTTACTTAATTCCAGAAGTTGGTCGTATCTGAGTAAACAATCAAACTTGACTGTCCCAACTCGGATGGTGTTTGTTCAAGAGTAATTCGGTCTCGTAATATCTCGATAGGTCTACCAATCCCTACAGTATACAATAATATTCATCTTGATCTAACCCTCCTTATATTTATATACTTTTTGAACAGGTAAACATTTTTCCATATAAATATGAATGAATAAGTCTAATTTATTCTTCTTGTGATATAGTTTGGGATTGACATATTATATGATCATACATTTTAATATAAATTATGTTGCTATAAAAATAGAAATTGTGAAGTAGAGAAAGTGTGGTTTTTATCTACAAATTATATAAAACACAACAAAATCCAAAAAATAACGTTTGTCAAATTCACCTTATTATTTATCAGCCACATTGTACACATTAAAAAAATATGTTTTTCTTTATATAAATACGAATCTTTGGGAGCCTCGTAGCTAAATGGTTTTAAAAAGACCACCATGAAGCGAGAGGTACCGGGTTCGAATCCCAATCCGGACAATTATAATTTAATTCATAATTTATTCGGTTTCTGGAAGGGCTTGACAGTGGCTGGGACGAGTGTCTTGATACTATCGCTCCCGTAGGAGAGCAAAGCTGAAGCAAATGCTGACACACTAATTGGACTGGCTCGTCCGAAGTGATACCACGGGCTCACAGAATACTCAATATGAAATGTTTGTTGTACTTGAAACGGTGCTTCTACTATGTTTCGCTGAGTGAGAGGATATTGGAGGCCCTTAATAATGCCGCTTAATGGACGTAAAAAGCCGGTAACACAACCAATGCGCGGAATATGGCGCGGTTGTCCATGGGCGGCGGTTTTATCTTATCATATAGAAGACCCACTTGCTCCGTTGTCCGCTATAGGTACCATAATAAAAAATAATTCAAGTAATTCATCTTTTTTAACATATAAAAGCCATTCTTCATTTTAATGATCTAAGTTTTTTGAATATTTATAGGGAAAATTCATATCTCCAATACAGCGTAAACAGCATTGTTTTAAATCAACTTGATTACGATAAATATAAATTATCGGTAATGCCTCTGAAGCTTCGATTAATCGTCTGTTTATAGAAAACTCTGTTTTATCTTTGAGTAATAATAGGGTTCGAATTCTAACAGCAGAGTCGTCTGTCGCAATTGAACAAAACACCGCGTGGATCGCAAGCAATTTTCGTATTATTCTCCCAACAATAGTAATAGGAGACAATATTGGGTGTATCGACATTCGATCTTATCCTCTCGCCGGCTGAAGAGGTGAAACGAATCGTTCATAATATATGAGAATGGATGTAATGAACTCTTTATATCAGGAATCTACATGAAAAAGCAAAAAATTATTCTTTTGTCTGTGTTAGCCTCCACAAAATGCCGCCGGCTTTAACCCGAGTAGCTATGCTGCAGGCAATACAAACCGACGGCAAAAACCGCTCAAAAGTACCGAGCATCATTCGGCTTCCACTGGAATTCAAGAAACGAACGCCGGCACCAAGTATTGAATATTTTGGCCCAAGTAAGACTCTCTGGGGTCAAACTAGGTATTCAACCCAACAAGGACAAAGCGCCAGTCTCGGCCTTCTACGAATTGAGAAATTCAGTCAACCTTAGTCCCTACAGTACCTAGATTGGGTCACCAAGCATGTATCAAACACACCACCCGCTCTGGCAATTGTGAGAAATTTCGACTACACGTCCAACATTTTTAAGACCCTCGGCAGACAAATGCTACGATCGTTCCAGAGACCAAATTTAAAAATTGAATATTTACATTCGGACCGGTATCGAATCTGATGTCTCGCTTCGTGGTAGGCTTATAAAACCACATAATGAGTGATACAATTATTTACAGGATTCTGCGTGTTTTGTATTTCTACAGAATGTTTTATCAAAAATTCCACACATCACATATGAGAAGAGAAATTGTCCACATTTTTCTTGAGAGGCAGAGATTTTGAATTACGTCTGCTGTTTTAAAATTCTTACAGACAGCGAATGACTTACAAACCTATACCCACGTAAATCTTTTATAGATTGCTTGTGTAATAAATATTTCCATTTTTTTTCTGACACTGATTCTTATGAAACATATGTATATACAGTCAGTATGAGAATCTTTTTTTACCCGTAGGTACGTAATAACTCATCAACCCCATGCATTATTTTTAAAAACTAAATATGTTTTGTAATGTGGTGTTAAGATAAATACTGTGAAAGCACTAACAAGATAAGCGATTTTTCGACCATGGACAACCTCAGCCACTACTAGGCCGCGGATTCGTTGTCAAGCAGGTCCATTTAATATGTCAGCATATGCTTTAGCCTAGCTCTTCACAAATCTTAATAGACTCTTTGTTGTAAGTACCCATATGTATGTACCCATAAAAATGCTTTGTTTTTACAATAAAAAAACTATATCGAAAAAATGGCAGATTACGTTTCTTATGTGAACTAAACTTACTAATCGTAGATAGAAATAACACAAATAAAATATTTATAATATTATTTCTTTTAGATAACTTATTTTAAAATTATTATAAATAAGAAAATATAGGTCATTTTTAAAAATGTTACTCATATATATTGGCATTAAGTTTCTTTGAAATAGCTAATTACAGAAGTGACTGTTTTGAATTAATTTTATTTAGGATATATATTCTTATAGAATTATTTTTATGGAAATATTATAATATTTCCAACTTTGCTAAATCTTTAAAACCTATATTTATTCTTACCGAATAAATGGAAATTATATTTGTGCTTTATCAGGAATTTATTAAAAATTGATCACATTTCATTGTATTTTATATATATATTTTTAATTTTATACATCGTTGTAAGTTATG
The DNA here is from genome assembly GCA_018230265.1 of Delias oraia. Taxonomy (NCBI): domain Eukaryota; kingdom Metazoa; phylum Arthropoda; class Insecta; order Lepidoptera; family Pieridae; genus Delias; species Delias oraia. The sequence goes on along the minus strand of DWCF01006718.1, from coordinate 5,685 downwards.
CTTAATACTACAAACATTTTATACATAAAACCTCAAATTACAAATTAGTAAATAATATAAAACATCACGGCTAGAACTCTTTAGTACAAATTATTAGAAGCCACCTACAGATTAAATATGTCTATTACCGCTTGCTTTGCGAGCAGGTGCAGATTAAAAATATACACCGAACTTTGTCTGCGCCGTACCACAGACTACAGAGTAAACACAACTAGCGCACAGAATACCAAACGCTGCGGTCCCGAATTCATTGCACAATGCGTCATTGTTGTCGGACATAATACGTGGCATTAACATTTCATACAACTATTCGTGTCATTGATTTATTGTACGGGACACATAATTAATCCGACATTTTTTATATTCAGTACCATCTGCTGACATCCTATTGTAATGAGAAATTTCAGGTAAAAGCGTGATACAAAAAGGGAATGATTTTAAAGAGTTCCTTAACTCGGAGTCGAGTGTTTTCGTTTGTTTAGGGATTAATCTGTTTATTTTGTCAACTGAGGTGAGCCGTTTAGATAAACCGGCTTTTGAGAGTCTATATAGCATAAACTGTACAGGCTTAAGACGGTGAAGGTTTTAAAAGTTATTTTTAATTTTTTTTCAATATTTAAAAACTTAGTATAGATTTAGTTTAGATAATGAATTGGTAATATCTGCGTTATATGTAAATTGATTATAAGATAACAATTCATTACACAGGATATACACTAGTGAGCGTTTTTAAGGCATTTTGTGTTAATAAATTTGGTTATGGTATAGCGGGCGATGGAGCAGATGGGTCTTCTATGTGGTAAGAGATCCCGTCGCGCATGGATAACTGCGCCACATCTCGCGCTTTGGTTGCCGGCTTTTTACGCCGCTTCAGCGGCAATTTTAACGGCCTCCGGTAAGGTGCTCACTCTGCGAAACACAGTACAAGTACCATTTCACGCTGAGTATTCTGTGAGTCCATTGTATATCACTACGGACGAGCCGGCTCTATTAAGGCGTCAGCTTATGCTTCAGCATGACACTACCACGGGTGAAATGAGATGAAATGTTTATAACATATTAAATTACGAGCTATCAGACGCGCCAGTAGCTAGTCTATTACATAAACAAAGAATTTATCGATGTTGTATTACTTTGTAAACAAAGGTTCGTCGTGTTCCCCTTCCCTCCGCGATCCGCGTCCCCCGGCGCCTCCACGCCCGATGCACTTGTTGCCGGCATATGTCGACACGTGCGTATGTTTGTAACACTGTTGTGGACAGATATTTTAACTGGTCTTTTCATATGCATGGCCATGATTTGCTAATAAACAACTTATTCACAGATATTTATTTCATAAACGCACATAGACATTTTTTTATGGTATAGCGGACAACGCAGCTGGTGGGTCTCCTATAGGGTAAGAGAACACCGACGCCCATGGACAACCGCGCCACACTCCGCGCTTTGGTAGTGTTGCCGGCTTTATACGCCGTTATCGTTTCACGCTGGTATTCCATAAGGTCGTGGTATTACTTTGGTTAAGCCGGCTTAATTATTATTAGTGCGTTAGCATATGCTTCAGCGTGGGTCTTCCACCAATAAAATTGTTATTTTTAAACTTAATTTTGAACTTGTTTGATGATGAAATAACCTACTTTAAACTTTCGCCATGACATCTCAGCGCATCTTTCAAGAAATACATCACATGCTATAATTTTTCTTACTGATTGAAGCCCACAATATTGTCTGTTTAGATTTATCTTCATTTAAAAATAGAATGTGAAATCAGACGCATAACCCAGTTTAAGATTTTACCATACAAACGACTAGAACATGTATAATATAATATAACCACCCGCGGGAGAGCCATGCTGAACAATATGTTGACGAACTAATGGGTCGGCTCGTCCGAAGTGATGTCACGCCCTCACAGAATACTCAGCGTCAAACGTTACATGTACTGTATTTCGCAGAGTGAGTGAGGATATCCGACGTCGGCAACACAACTAATGTGCGGACTGCGGTGCGGTTGTTCATGGGCGGCGGTAGTCTCTTACCATATAGAACACCCGCCTCCTCCGTATTCCGTTATACTATAAAAAATAAAATTTATTAAATATAAAGAAAAAAATGTTAGTTAAACCAAAGCCGGAATGTGGCGTATCTGGTAGAATGAAGTAATAAAAAAATTAAAAATTTACATTCAGACTCGATACCACTCGCTTCGTGGTAGGTATAATCTACAAAGCTTGTAAACAGAGCTTAAAACGTAATGGCATTCCAAAATAACGGCTCACGACCAACCCGATTGTATTTCTTTAGACCTTCTTTTGTTACAATCAATTGGTCAAAGTCATCATGTGCATTCAGACATTCGCCACGCACTGTGCCATATAATGGTTCCCCACTGAGTTAACACCAATACAGCACCGCCTTCGAGCCGCCACACTACTAAGAAATGTGTCCATAAATCATTCCATTACTGGCAAAAAATCTATAGACCTCACTCGGTCCGGAAACAGAGAAGCGTATCACTTGCATGCGTGGAGCTGTTTCTTAATTAAATAATTATAAATCATAACAACTATCTCTATAGTATTGTAAAGTATTGACTATTTAAATATCTGTGTTACAGAGGACCACAGATCTACTTATGAAGGTCCTAAAAACTAAGAGATTGTTCACACGTCCAGATGTACATAACAGTCAAAGAAGGCGGGTCTCTTTTATGGTTAGGGATCACCGCCACCCATGGATAACCACGCCACACTCCACGCTTTAGTTGTATTGGCGACATTACAGACGATTAAGGTATGGTATGCTATGTATATTTTCAAGGGCCTCCGATATTCTGCAAAATACAGTCGGTTCATTTATTTTGTGAGCATATTGTTTCATTTCAAACGAACCTATACAATTAGTGCATCAGCATGGCTCTTCCACCAGTAAGACTTTCGCGCGGCCATTGACATTTGACAAGATTACTTACCCTTAAATACCCTTTAAACATTCCTTACTTCTCGTCTTCTGATAAGCTTATACAATTTAGCTACAACGCTCTAAAAAAATAAACAATTAAATCGTTCCACAAGTAAATAATATCCTGTTATTGTTCTCGCAAAGAATTACGAACTAAATCGTTCCATCTCTGGACGTTATTTAAAACGGTGACAAAAACGTTTTAAAGTCATAAAAGTAAATTGCGGATGTTAAGAAGAAAAGTAGAACGCAAGATCCAATCCTAGTTTGCAAACAAGTGAAGTTACGGGCGGGCAGGCGCCGCGCCGGTCTCGCCTCAACGAAAACCTACTTCTCATAAGACTACCTATTAAAAGGTTCGCAAATGATTCTAAGGCCTACAAACGCCACGATTTAATAATCAAGCGGTTGGTGGAGCCTTGGTCTTGGGGATGAGTGATTCCCTGTGGTTTTAGTGATTAAACTCTCCATACTTTGAATATTGTAATCTATGTGTTCAAACAATGTCTTCCTTGTTTTCCGTTATTTAGATTGGTTATTTTATTGTAATGTAAACCTACCTTTAATTTTTTGTATGGTATAGCGGACAACGGAGCATGTGGTCTCTTATATGGTAAGAGAACACCGCCGCCAATCAACAATCGCGCCACAATCACGCTTTGGTTCTGTTGCCATATCTGTACGTCGCTTAAGCGGCATAATTTCAAGAATCTCCGATATTCTCACTCAATCAGACAAACACAGTATCTACAAGTATCGTTTCTGGCTGAATACTCTGCGAGCCTGTGGTATAACTTCAAAGAATTCATCCCAATCAATGCGTTAGTATATGCTTCATCATTACCTACGCTCCTACGGATAAAAGTGTTAAGACACTTAAACCCTTATAAAGACCAATAAATTATAAGTTTTATATGAACCGGGAATCGAATCTAATTCCACACTTTTGTTGTAGGCTTATACGACCACTTAGCTAAAATGCTCTGAAAATTAAGTAATAGATTAAATGGTTCAACGCTCAGATTTGTGCCGTACCAGAAGTGGGATAGCGCCGGGTTTTAACGCCATACATACACAAGGTACTACATAGTTAAGCTTTAGGTATGAACATATAACAGGTATAAAGGAAAATAGCGTACATATCCCTTAAAGGCCGGCAACGCACCCGTGGCTCTGTAAGGGCTCTTGCCCTTGCAGATGTCCATGGGCAGGAGACCGCTGGCCTGGTGAGCCACTTGATCGTTTGCCACAGTTCTTATAAAAAAACCTGAAGGAAGAAACAATTGCCAATCTGCAGCAAGAGTTTTAAATGTGGCATTCAGATTACGCAAGCTCTCAGCCCGCTGTTCCGTGGCGAAACCTACGTCATAGTTATTGAGGTGCTTTGTTTGCGTATCCGACGACTCACGTTGAGCCCGGTAAAATATTAAAACATGAAATCCTGCTCAGACAACAATTGTTCCCGCATGCAATACTGGTGTTTTGTCTATGGATGATCGAGGTATGATTTTGTTTCATAGGCAATTTTTTTTTATTGGAAATTATGGCAAATGAGCAGTAGGGTCACCTAGGATAAGCGATACTCCGCCCATGGACACCCATAGCCCTTGCAGTGCCACGAGTGCGGTGCCGGCATTAAACATGAGTAACATATACCGTATCTAATTCAAAAATTAGAATTTCGTGAAATTGTAATTGTAATTGAAACGGTGTGTCTACTGTTTCGCTGAATGAATAAAGAGGATGTTGGATGCTCTTAAAAATGCCTTAAGTGGCGTAAAAAACCGGCAACACAACCAATTCGCGGACTGTGACGCGGTTGTTCAAGGGCACCAGCTCCGATTTCCGCTGTACCATAAAAATACTTTGAAAAACAGTAATGACCAGTCAATATTACATTACATTACAATTTGGCAGGTAAAATTAAACATCAATTTACCTAATCTACGAACAAGGCGCAGAAATTTTGTATTCTCCGAAATATTACCTACCTACTTTAATTTGATTAAGTTTATTAATTGCTATGTTATTAATGATTGTTATAACGAGGCTCCGTTAAATTCGTTAGGCGTATAACGGCTTTACATTTGAATCGCAAATTTGTGCGAATATTTTAAAAGGGTCCGCCTGTTGAAGGATAATATCGCTTCATAATAATCAAGATTCTTGTCTATGATATACATATAGTAAATACGCTGTACTTATTAAAGAGATAACAAAACCAACTGAATTTTTATTAGATTATATTTTATTAATTGAAATTACAAATATAGGATAAATAAAACTTGAGTGCAAAATACCGATACGCATAAATATAAAGGTAAATTTAAAAATGTGTAACGATTGACTGTTTGGCCATCACAAGTTGAGTGTTGGTTTTCAGCGCTCTCCATACACACATAAACAGAAATATAAAAATCTTGGACCAGCAATACAAAATAAAAAAAAACCTAATAATGAAAAACAATGAGAAGACATTGTTTAAACACAAATTACAAAGTATGAAGAGTTTCATGAAGGAATCATCATACTATATGGGTTTTAAATGTTAACTATATTGTATAGTTTACAAAATATCGAATATATATATATATATATATATAATAAAAAAATATCCAGATTTTTTATTTCCTTTAATAGTATTTAACATAATATTCATGAACATATGTATGTAAAAGTTCACGAAGAAGCGTAGATTTAGAATTACACGCATATCCACGCATT
>DWCF01006717.1:0-11893 GCA_018230265.1 Delias oraia | reverse complement strand
TATAAGCGGTACAATTTTTTATGCAGTACAATTTTCGCGTGAATGGATCTATGTACGTTGTATCATCATCATCATCAGCCTATCAAGTCCACTGCTGGACATAGGCCTCGCTCAAAGACGCCCACCTATTGCTGTCTTGAGTCTGCATCCAGTGGTTGGCTGCGACCTTTATGACATCGTATTTCCATCGCGTGGCGGAAAAGACATAAAGACTACGATGGCCACTGTTTATACGTTAAGACGTATACTGCAAAAAAAACATGCAGGACAATGCCGAGCGGACGAGGCCTACGTCGGATTTGGTAGGTGACGTATATCGGGCATATTATATAATGAAATGTTTTCTATGTTCCAGAGGGACGACCGATCGCTGCTGGCCCAGTTTTTCTTCGCTGACGACGCGCTGAACATGATCGCCGCCGAGCTGGACTCGTTCGACGGGCGAAAGGATCCGGAGAGGTGCTCCACACTCGTCAACCAGCTCCGTCATGCGCAGGTTCGTGGGGTCCTAAACAGATCATTTTTTATATTTTTGGTATAGCCGACAACAGAGCAGTTAGGTCTCCTGGAGAACACCGCCGCCCATAGACAGCCGTGCCACACTTCGCGCAGTTGTATTGCCGACTTTTCACGCTTCTTAAGCGGCATTTTAAGAGGCCTCCGATATCCTAACTCACTCGGTGAAAAACGGTAGAAGCACTGTTTCAAGTGCGACTACCATTTCACGCTGAGTATTCTGTGAGCTCGTGGTATCACTTCGGACGGTCCGGCCCAATTAGTGCGTCAGCATATGCATCCGCATGGTTATCCCACGGGTTAAAATTAGTTCATTTATCGACGTTTATCGTTCCAAAACTAAGGGTTTTTAAATCAATTAGTGCCTCGAACTGCTCAGTGGACACAGACTGTGGAGTCAGTTGCCCGCAAGAGTATTTCCAAATCAAAACGACCTTTAAAAAAAAGACAGTACATAAGAGGCCGGCAACGCACCCGCGGCCCTACAAAGACAGAGGATGTCCATGATCGGGGAGGAACGCTTATCCCAGGGGAATCACCTGTTAGTTTGCCACCGTTTCCATAAAAAAAGATAAAGATCAGGGGATTTGCAGTACTAAATAGAAAAAAATTACCGAGCATGTTTATCTATAATCTCGTAGGCCGGGACTAGCCCGGGATAAGACGTGGTTTGTAATTAAGAGAAATAGAAATTATATTGAGTAATTTATTAAACAACGTGAATATATTTGCACACACCACACAAATCACAATATACATACTAAGTAAAGAACGTGGACAAAATTTTAGTAATTTTTTTCAAACAATCAAAATGACAACACGAAAACCTGTTTAGAATTTCGGAAATATGATCGTTAAAGTATTAAAGCAGTTCACTTTCGAAGGCTGCTTCGCAGTTTATTGCTAACAAAAACAGAGGATGTAGCAGCGTTCTGGGGACCCTAAAAAGATTAAAAAATAAAACGTATATTATGTAATAAATGCTATTAATATCATTAAATGAATCTATGTAAAGTCATTGCCATAACGCAACGGACTACGCAAACTGGACCTGTTTGTGGCCATTTCGACAATCCCGAGATTAGCCAAGTGTAGTGCCGGGATTTTCGGGGCAAGAAAACGGCCGGTATTGTATTCTGTAGCACGTGTTCCGCAGTTTTTGTGTTCAAGGTACATATAAGAGAAGATTTTTTTAATGTTATACAACAAACAACAAAAATGCGTCATATGTATGTAGTTATTGATCTACATTCATTTATTAAGTACCAAAACAAAGAAACGAAAACCTCTCGCTAGTGCGCTTGCGTGAATTCGTGTATAGCGAAGTATTTTTCTGACCCTTATAACTTAATGTAATTTTTTAAGACAGTCTTATTGTTCCAAGGCACACCAGTTGATGACCAAAATACAACAGTATGCCGCAGTACTCTATGCGATACACTGCTCTATCAGACTTGAGCACGAATTTTTCGGACCCTGTAATCTGCCTCGAGAGTTTCGTAGCTTAATGGTTTTAAGAGTGCACCATGAAGCGAGAGGTATCGGGTTCGAATCCCGTTCCGGACAGTTAAAATTTAATTTATAAATTGTTCGGTCTCTGGAAGGGCTTGACAGTGGCCGGGCGAGTGTTTAATGCTGTTGGACCTGTGGGACAGGCATGCTGAAGCATATTCTGACGCACTAATTGGGCCGTCTCGTGCGACGTGATACCACGGGCTCACAGAATACTTAACATGAAACGGTAGTTGTACTGTCTCTCTTGGAGTGTGAGGATATCGGAGGTCCTTAGAAGTGCCGGCGTAAAAAGTCGTCACCACAACTAATGCAGCGAAGTGTGGCGCGGTTGTTCATGGGCGGCGGTTTTCACTTACCATATAGGAACGGAGCAGGCAGGTGCCTGCTCCGTTGAACGCTATAGCATAAAAAATACCACTATTACCGCTATGGCAAATTGTTGTCTTATAGTTTAGAATTTAGATTCACATAATCATTGCAAAGGAAATAATGCAATAATGATGATTTCTTTAATAATGTATGTCCCTTCGAGTTATTTACAACTAGAAATATATAATTTTAAAGTTAAAGGAGGTATTTTTAAAATATAGGATTACAAGAGAAATGCTTTTAGAATTATTTTTTATAATCTAAGAGGGCGTAGAAAAAGTTACAAGTTTTCAACGATGTAAATATTAAACCGTTATATTAATTAATACATCAATTAAAGTTAATGTGTCTCTTCATCGAACATAATTCTCGGTAATCGAAGCATATTTTGAAATAACACAATTTAAAATCGTTTGTTCATATTAATTACAATAAACACACGGTGGTTTGTTTTTTGTTATAAATCGCTCGATCGCATTGTCTCGAAATTCGCCGAAACCCTATTGTGTCAGGTGACAGCTGTATGAAAGAAAAGTCAGCGAAATCCGAGCCCCGTACGACCTATGCCATCATAGATTAGAAAACGCCGCACTTAATAATGTTATGATTAATTGCTGATAACCGCTTGGCAGGAAATACAGTGCTATTCTTTGTTCTTTTGGATTACGAATTGTTGTTTTTGATAGATTAGATTCCAATAATTGGAAATAGCTGTTGAGTATAATGAAATTTTAATGCAATTGACTGATCAGTTGTCACCCTCGGTGTTGTGGATGAAGATGCGACGGCAACTCACCCGCGCTCGCGAATGAACTGAGGATAAAAGTGCGGAGGAATAAATTATCATATCTAGAAATCTTTACACATATGTAGGTTTTACATTTTTTATTAAAATGTCGCAATTGTTTTTTTTATGTATATCGGTCAACAGAGTAAGCGGGTTTCATATATGATAAGAGATCACCGCCGCCCATGGACAACCGCGCTTTAATTGTGTTACCGGCTTTTTATGCCGTTTAATTGGTATAATTTCAAGAGCCTTGCTAACAATTGGAAACATATTAAGTGACTGTTTCACGCTGGTATTCTGTGAGCGTGTGGTGTCACTTTGGTCGAGCCGGCCAAATTAGTGCGGCAGAATAAGCTTTACCGTCACCCCACATGAGTAAAATTCACGGTTTTTGTTTAATTATGTTTCATTTCTATTTATAATAATAAAGTACGCCGTAAAGATACACGCCGCCTTATTTATGAAAGTAACTTAAATATTTTATTACTGTCTCGCCAACTTTCATTTTTCGTCGCAAACATGAGATCCTTGAACAAAGAATCTGATTGAAAATTGCGAATTATTTAATTGTACGATCATCTTGTGAGCAAAGCGCTTTAACAATTATTGGGCCATGTTTGACTTCCGTACGTAATACAAGTAAATACATACTCGGTTTGTATGATTCACCCATCCGAGGTCGAGACAATGCAGCGTGACAATTGCTTTGTGAATATTTTTCGTTTTGTTAAAATAAATCAGATTGGATGAGGGCCTTGAGTGCCGGGAGATTGTCTGAGCCTCCTTTCCAGTCACTAGGGTGACTCTAAGTTGAGGCAGCGCATCAGTCAGAATTTTTTGTCGCCTATGTTTGTCGGTTCTAACTGGGCTTAGTATTATATTGTAGGCAATTATAGTTCATGTGTGAGCTGTATAAATAAAACTCGTTATGTGGCAGAATTTTTTTCCAACACGCGAGTACAGCGATGGCCGTTTGTATCTAGACTAACTTGCATGCGTCACCTGAAGAAATATATTGTTATACAATGCGCCCGTGGGAGAGCCAAGCTGAAGCATATGCCAACGCACTAATTGTGCTGGCCGAAGTTATACCAAGGGTTCACAGAACGCTCAACGTGAAACGGTACTCATGTATCACGCTAAATGAAGTAGAATATCGGAGAACGTTTAAATTATACCGCTTAAGCGTAAAAAGCTGCAAACACAACCAAAACGCGGACTGTGATGCGGTTGTCCATGCGGCGGTGATCTCTATAAAGAAGAACCGTGAGCTCCGTTGCCTGCTGTACCATAAAAAACATAATTCATCCTTAAACAAACCATTACTGGAATATGGAACTTCGAGGTAGACATCTTTTATTATGGTATAGCAGATAACGGAGAAATTGGGTCTCATATATGGTAAGAGAACACCGCTGCCCATAGCATCTTAGAGACGTTCAAGAAATAGTCGGCATTACAAGTCAATTGATGAAAAGGATATATGTGGGCGGCGATCATCCTAAGTGAGCCTCCGGCCCGTTTGCTTCCTCTTGTAATGATCAGTGATCACTGTTATTCATATGTATACCGGCTCGTCCGAAGTGATACCACGGACTCACAGAATACTCAGCGTGAAATGGTAGTTGTATTTGAAACGATGCTTCTAATGAGTTTCGCTGAGTGAGGGTATCGGAGGCACTTAGAAGTGTCGCTTAAGTGGCGTAAAAAGCCGGCGACACAACCAACGCGCGGGCTGTGGCGCGGTTGTCTATGGGCGGCGGTGTTCTCTTACCATATAGGAGACCCAACTGCTCCATTGTCCGCTTTACATAAAGAAACGCGGCCAAACGAATCAATGTTGTTTTGTGGGTATAGATTGCCAAATATCGACTTTTCTACGAAGGAAGCGATCAAGGGAGATACGAAGTATTGTCCTATCACTGCCCTGTGTAGGGTTCAAGGGATTTTCAATTTTTATACTTAAATGAGTTGAAAATTTCGACATTCTCTTTTACTAGTTTACAATCGTTTGCTTGTTTGTGGCTGTGAAAAGTTGACTGCATTTTCATACAAACATTTTATATAGACCTTATCGGATAAAGAAAAGTAGGTATATAATATAATTTAGTTGGTATATGTACTAATGATTATATTATCGAATAAAGCGATGTATATAAATGTTGTTTGCTATAAAATAGACACAATTTAAGATATTACGTCGTACCAATGTAGGATAAACACATGTATGTGGATCTTTGGTTTAATTAGTCATGGACACTTGGTTTGGTAGTTTCTAGATCGTTCATTTGAATCGTGAATCATTCTCTCTACCAGGTCTGTGGTTTCTAAGTAGAGGCATTGGTTTTTATTTATAGTATAAAGAGAGCCTCGTAGCTTAATGGTTTTAAAAGCGTACCATGAAGCGAGAGGTATTGAGTTCGAATGCCGCTCCGGACAAGTTTAATTTAATTTATAATTTATTCGGTCTACGGAAGGGTTTGACAGTGGTCGAGCGAGAGTTTCTTAATACTGTCACGCCCGTGGGAGAGCCATGCTTAAGCATACGCTGACGCACTAATTGGTCAGGCTCATCCGAAGTATAACCACGAGCTCACAGAATGCTCAGCGTTAAACGATACTTGTTTTTCGCAGAGTGAATAAGGATATCGGAGGCACTCAAAAATGCCTTTTGTCCGCTACGTAACATAAATACGATAAATATGTTGGAATTTTTGTCTCAACAATGACATATTTTTTCATACTTGTCCCCAATTCTGTAGACCAGATATAAGTGGTTAGAAAAAGTAATAGGAAACCGGTTTCTTGTTACTAGTGTAATACCATAAACAATTTGCTCTCGTTAGGCGAGTTGCACATAAAGTTACATATTAGGGCTTCCTCAGTAGAAATTACCACGTCTTTCATTTGCATACTGTGTGCACCGCATATAAACACGCAATTTAGTGTATGCTCGTCCGAATTGGTAACTTCTTAATGTTATATAATTGTTAGTAGATATCTGAATAAAATCCTTTAATTGTATCAAATTGTTTCGTTAACGAAATTATATGAATGTTCATGTAATAAATTTCATTTTATGTGTTACGTGTATCTATTATATAAATTATAGATGTTTTGTTATTTGTGTAGATCTCAAAGCAACTAATTCATATTGATAAATGAAGGCCTATGTGAGAGGGATTATCTGTGATAATGCCTGTCTCATGCCGATGATCTCAAATCTATTTTCATTATACATCACGATGAAAAATGCAAATTTTATCTACTTCTAAACGGAAATTAGACGTTTCTTCCGTATGAGAGCTATGCTGAAGCATATGCTGACGTCATATCGAATCGTAGTCCAAAATGCCTTAAAAAAGCTCAGTTGTGGAACTGCAAACATCGACGTAATACCAATGAACCTTTGTATTCTACCCCTGTTTTCAATGATAAAGTTCAGCTGCTAGTATTAATCCTAACTAGTATTGCCCAAATGCAAGACATAGCCAGTATGTGTTATTTTTTTCTAACGAAATACCGTATTTAGGAGGATATAGGTACAAAACAATTCACCACATTAAAAACTTAGAAATTATCCTCGTCTACGTATTAGCACTTTATTAAGGTAAGAAATTGTTATATACGTAAACTATAAACGTAATACAAGCTCATACGTAATATTATTACCTCTATCAAACGAGATTCAATATGATTCATACATGTGCCTGCATTAAGTGTACCAGTAACGCGATTAACAGATACACAAACTTTAATATTCGAACGGTATGTTTTTTTTGTTTCCTTACAGTGTTTATAAATTGTAAAAAAATAAAACTAAAGCGACTTTAATGCAAACTTAATTGCAAAATATAACGGATTTTAAACGGCACAATTTCTCTACATAATATCTCAATATTAGACTCGGCGAAACACAGAACTGTTTCACGCTGGTATTCTGTGAGATACGACTCTCTTCGTGCGAGTCGATTCAATTAGTGCGTCAATGATTATTCTATATACATCATGAATTGGCGTATTTAAATGAAAAATATTATTTATCCTCTTTAGTCATACGTGCGTTCAAATGATGAAGCTACTTTTTAATAGGTCGGGAGTTACATTAGTGTAGAGATGTTGGTTTCCTCTGCGTCTTTGATCGCATTTGTCATGGGAAATATTCTCAGCAGTTGTGTCGGTTAAAAGCCGCGGCTGAATTTAACCATCACACTTCGAGGCATAAGAAAAAGTTTCATCCATATTGCCTCGGTGTTTCTTGCTCCACAAGTGAGCGTATTTAAGTTATTCTGTGCCTCGCACTATAACTCTGTGGAATCAGTTGCCTGCCTTTATATAGATGCCTTTATATAAAGGATAGGCATTATAAGACCGGCAACGCACTCGTCCAGATCAGAAGTTTGTTAGACTATATTCTATACGTAAAAGGTAGGCTGTAGATAAAATATACATACAAAATATCTGTTTCTATTTGTTGCGTCGCTTTTTAAACTTACAACTGTCAGTAGTAGACGGTAGTTTGGATTTTTTTTGCGAAAAGATAAAGTATCAAACTTCTTAAAATGTGGTTTATTCGTATAGAGTTCCGAGTTGAATCGTTTCTACCAAGCCAAGCCTGAGTCTATTGACATATTATAATGATACCTATAATCTAGATTACGCTACAATGTGCAGTGAACGTTCAGTCACGTGTTTCACGGTAACTGGTTCTGCGCACGCGACTCATGAATGATCGTACGACAACAAAGATCTACACACCTCGGATTTTAATTCGCTCACCAAGCTGTCGATAGAAAAGAGGGTTTATACCGCTAGCAGTGTAAAATTAAACGCGTAGATTTTTTGCATCACGTGGGAGAGGCATGCTGATGCACGATTGAGCCGGATCGTCCGAAGTGATAACACGGGCTCAGAATACCCAGCGTGACACGGTGTTTGTACTGTTTCCTCGAGTAACTGATATCGGAGGCTCTTACATTATGCCACTTAAGTGGCGGAAAAGCCGGCAACACAACCAATGCGACGAGTGTGGCGCGGTTTTCCGGTGTTGTTAACTTACCATATAGGCGACCCACATGCTATACAATACAGAGAATTTCTTCTCTACTCCTCCTACCCTACACCTTGTTATGCTACTTTATGCTACCAAGTATTGTTGTAAATTTTATTGTATATATTACTGGCTGACCCCGGCAAACTTAGTTTTGCCATGTAAGGTCTATGCTATTAATAAATTAGGGTTGGTGGTAGAAGGGTAAAAATTTAGGATTGTATAATGCTGAATCATAAACAAAATTATATTGGATTAATATAAATTTCGGGGTATGAAAAAGATGTTGAAATTTTCTCATACCTTCCCGATATGTATTGAAAATATTATAACCATTGGCCAAATGGTTTCGGTGGACAAACTTCGTAACATAAGAATTTTATATGTAAATATATATTTTAAAAAATTACTAATATATATTCATTCGATTCCAGGATCGAGTGTTGAACATCACCAGTCAGATAATGGACCAGGTACTAGGCGATGAGCGGGTCGCGAGGGGGTTTCGTGTCAAATTCCCAGAGGACGTGCTGCAAGACAATCTGGCCGGCCAGCTCTGGTTTGGTGCTGAGGTAAATTATAAGTGCACGTATAATCTAACAATTTGTGTTGCCCATATGCAAGCAAGACTAACCGTGAAAGACTTGAGCAAGAAGAAGACTAAACCTGCAAGACTCTTGCGCTTTGCAGCTATTTTTATGGCAGTGATTTTTGGAATTTCTGGTTAAATCTTTAGACATATAAAATAAATCTGGTTGGTCTTCTATGTCTATGCTAATTCAAGTTGAAAATGTTCCTATTCTGATAGGTTTTTCTAAGATCTGAAGTAAACTTTAATAAATATCAATAGTTTAATAGGTAATTTCAAGACTTGCAAGACTCTGACTGCAAGACCAAGACCAAGACTGGGAGTGAATTACCAAGACCAAATATTATTGTAGGAATAAAAAAAAAGAAAAAGGTGCCTATTTCTTTCGACTGTATTTTTGTCAAAATGTTATGGCGACGTGACAAAATATGTACATAAATTGTAACTGCGCGGCGGACTAAAAGTGTTTGGGATCCCCTGCGTAATTGTATTACTGATTGTATTTCAACTAAATACGTATTTCTAACAATATATATGTATGGTAAATGGTTTTTATGTTATTGCAGTGTCTCGCGGCCGGTTCCTCGATCATGAACCGCGAAGAGGAGTCGGCGGCCATGCGCCCTTTGGCGAAGGCGCTCACGCGCAGCTTGGAGACAGTGAGGTCCCTGCTGCGCGAGCAGTGTCTGCGGCCGCGCGGCCTGGCCCTGCAGGACCATGATGATATGCTGCACGAGAGTCTACGCATCTTTGACCGGTCTGTGGATTTATATCTTATTTTATTTTAATGGTATCAGAATAGTGAGCGTGAATTAAATGAAATTATTTTTACGAAATAGCAAGCGAGTTTTCTCTATGATAAGAGATCACTGCCGCACATGGACAATCGTGTCACGATTCGCGTCAGAAGCCGGCAACTCTACCAATGCGTGGACCTTGGCGCGGTTGTCATTGATACGCGTCGGTGTTCTCTTACCATATAGGAGACCCACCTGCCCCGTTGTGCGCTATACGTTAAAAATATATATAGCGGATAACGGAGCAGGCGGGCTTCCTCTATGAGTCACTAATTCAGGGGAACACAATACAAGTACTTTTTCTCGCTGGTATTATGCAAGCCTGTGGTAACACTTCGGACGAGCCAGCCCACTTATTGCCAGTCTAATTAACTAATTTAAAAGGTGCTTCGTCTTTATATATTTTTGTTCCGTTATTTTGATGCAATGAATATACATATATTGATAACTAATTTAAGTAATTCAAAAATTTTGAGCTAATATAATGTAATATTTTGTCTATTTTAACAAATATTTATAGTTATTCTTTTGTACATTTTCAGATTGTTTGCCGAGTTCGAGCTGTGCTACGTAAGTGCAATGGTTACAGTGAAGACGCCGCACGAGTTCGAAGCCCAGCAGCTGATCTGCGTGCTCTTCTCGGAGAGCCTGCGACGCGCGCTCAAACACAACCTGCTCACACAGGAACAGGTGAATATGGCACAGTAGTTATTGTAGAATCGTTTTAAAATCGCTAAAGTGCTTTTATGATATACATGTATGCAATACACAAACATGCATATACATAAATGCTACTACACCAAATTCCTAGGTGTAACAGGCTTCTCCTACTGCGCCGTGCATACTTTGCCGGCCTTTTAGGGATAAGAACGTTCTTTTTTTAAAAGTACCCAAGCCATATGCTCCGGAAGAACCATGCTAAAGTCTATGCTGACGCAGTAATTGAGCCAGCTCGTTCGTAGTGATATCACGGGCTCATACAATATTCGGCGTGAAACGGTACTTGTACTGTGTTTCGCAGAGTCAATTAGGATATCGGAAGCCCTTAAAATATGCCGCCTAATTGGCGTCAAAAGCCGGCAACACAACCAATGCGTGGACTGTGGCGGCGGTTTTCTCTTACCATATAGGAACTTGCTAAGTTGTCCGCCATACTATTAAAAAATTGAAAAGAAATATTAAACGCTTACTACTGCCATTGAAGGTATACTTATATTATTGTATGAAATGTTTTGTTTAAAGAGATTTTCATTTTTCAGGTTGACTCATACGACCCGGCGTTGATGTTCGCCGTGCCCCGGCTGGCCATTGTCAGCGGTCTGCTTATATATTCTAGCGGTCCTCTCTCCATTGACAAATCGCCAGGTATTTTCCATTTTCAGCTATTGTTTTTCCGCTAGGACACCTCACGTGTCACTCTGTATGTGTTTCTATAATACCTGCGGTTATGATTCTTACATTGATATTATAATTTGTATTTTGCCTCCACAATTCATTTTTTTTATACATCTTTTCGAAATCGTCTCTTTTTCGGTGGACTTGGCTTTGTAAAGCGAACTTCCTTTGAGTAATACAATTGATTTCAATATATATTAACATAATAAACATGTCATACTATAAAGTTTTTTTATTTTTTATGTTATAGCGGACAACAGAGCACGAGGGTCTATATGGTAAGAGAATCCCAATGCCCATGAACAACCGCGCTACAGTCCGCGCGTTGGTTGCGTTGCCGGCATTTTTTAAGGTCCTCCGTTATCCTCACTTACTCTGCGAAACACTGTACAAGTACCGTTTCACGCCGAGTATTCTGTGAGCCTATGGTATCACTTTGGACGAGCTGCTCCAAATTAGTACGTCAGCATATGAGCATGTCTCTCCCACAGTTAAAGTGGTAAAAGTGTTTTCATTCTGCACTAATATTATAAAGAGGTAAAAAGCTTGAAAATTATTTTACTTTAAGAACGATCAATTGTGGAACGATAGAAATCTCAATGTAGCTACGTATACACCATGGGAAGCTGATTTTTGGAACTTATGAATTGCAGAAGAGATGTCAGACATGTTCCGTCCATTCCGAACGCTGCTGCACAAGATCCGCTCGCTGCTGTGGACTCTGGACCGCCGCGAGCTGATGGCGCTGGAGAGGCTTCTTTGCACCAACGAGGATGTCTCCACGCTTGCGACACCCAGACTGCAGAAACTAGTGTTCATAAATTGAAACAATTGAATAATTGCAGGCACAGAGAGCTTTCTTAATATATTGT
>DWCF01006716.1:0-11894 GCA_018230265.1 Delias oraia | reverse complement strand
TCGCAGAACATCTGCTGTACTCGAAAGGGCGCTGCTGCCCACCCTCCGGTGAAGTGTCCTTTAGTCGCCTCTTACGATATCCCATTAGGAAGACTGGGAGTGATACTATTCTGAACCGGTAACCACACGGAGAATTGGTATAATGTAGCAGAAAATGGGGCAGACGGGTCTCTCGACGGTAAGAAATAAAGGCTTAAGGACAATCCATACTATGGCTGTGTTGCTGGCCTTTTAAGCCGTTAAGCGGCAAGCTTAAATGAGTGCACCTCGAATAATAATAGGTATGTATACCTACTCTTTGTGAAACAGTACAAATACTATTTTCCGCTGGTATTCTGTTAATTTATTTTTTTAAACCTTATAAAGGTTGCCGGAAGACGCTGGATGCTGGTCGCTTCCAACAGGTATTCATGGAGGTCCAAGAGGGAGGCCTATGTCCAGCAGTGGACGTCTTACGGCTCAAATGATGATGATGATGATTCTGTTATTTTTTTGTAATAACTTTACTAATATAACAAATAAAATTTAATATATATAAACAATCAAGACATCATAAGCAACTAATGAAGGTACATTACTTATTTAAAAAAAAAACATTAATTAGCATTATGTAAATCTTAAAAATATTCAATGTTATTACAATTACAGAAATACAATTGTATCGAGTAGCTTTATACCAAAAATGTTTCTTTATTATTGAAATAAACACCCAACATGTATAAAATAAATTAATATTACCAACTTAATTTGAATTCTGCCGTCCTGTCGCTTTATGAAATGTCTTATTATTTAGATTGCTGAGATAGAACGCAATGGCGAAAGTGGAGTAAACTAATGTTAAAATTAAATAATTGAAAAAGAATTTGCAGAATAAACATTAATGCAGTTTCTTTTATATGTTTCTAATAATTTAATCGTGTCTATCAGTACAAAACACTTTGTTTAAAGAGCATCTACAGTTAATTCATTTAATATAAGGCCTTTTGTATAGATTGTATATTTTTTCTTGATGGCCATTATTGTATATACGTGGATGAAGGTTTTATTATAAAGAATCACAATTGGTGACTATATAGCCGTTGTAAATAAAGCTAAACAAGAACGCTCTTGTCGGAATGTTTTTAAATTTTGACACAAAACACTTGTGAACAATCGGTACCAATGTCGAGAAACAGTGTCATGTGTCACTACAAAAGCTACATTCATGTTACTTTGACTAATATAGTACCGTCGGGCTTAAAAGTGGAAAAATTATGACTTATAGCGGACAATAGGACAGGCTGACGGTAAGAGATTACGCGCGCGTCGCCCATGGAAAACCTCTGAGCAATCCGTGGATTTAGTATAATGTATAATTAATAATTAATATAATTTTGTATAGTTTATATAAAATTCGTGTGTCGCGGCATTTATTGACAAAATATTTTATTACCGAGTAATATCTATTTATAATAGATTATGATCATATAATTAAAAATTAAGGGTTTTCCAACTCAAAAACATTTTTTTAAATATTATAATCATTATTTTCATTTAACATTAAAACACACAAATTTAAATTTTCACGCTTCTACGAAAAATCCCTACTTTTTGCTGCTATAAACGAAATATTTACGAACGAAATACATATGGAAAAACAATGTTTGTCTGGTGCACCAAGTATTTTACAAGTATAAGTGGGCCTCTGTCCAAGACTCACGAAGAACTGTGTGATCCTAGATCATGCTTCTCTGTTTGAATCCCGTTAAAAAACCTTTTTTCTTTATCTCTGCGACTGTACTAAAACCCTATAAAACCGATGTTAGATTGGGGATTTAAATAGCGCATGTGTTCTAAACGTCCTTCTCCAAATTGTGTCCGATTCAATTTTACAAACTAATATTTCACACAAGCACTCCGGATAAAATCATTTATAAGGCGTCACATACAACTCATTTGCATATACATCAATCTTTAGGGTTGCCACTTTCCAAAAAGTAATAAAATTCTAAAAAATATTTACAACTACTAAGCTTACGATCAATTAAAAAAAGCTTGTTTTAAACCTTTTAAAAGGTAAATTTATTGTGGGTCCAAGTATTAGAGAAGAGAAAGGACTCTAGGTATAAGGACAAATAAATCAAATTTTTGTTGAAAGGTTAGAGATAGTGTTATTACTGGTAGCCCTGAACGGCTTAAGGGCTAGTGCACATCGTTTGGCTAATTTGGTGATGTTGTACAAGTTGCTTCGGTCTTTACCCTGCCTATTACGATATTAGAATTGTTTAGTGTTGTTCATATATCGATAAATCAGATTAATCATTATCGAGCTGATATTAGATGAAGAGACTGAGATTTTTTACTAGCCTACTGAAAGTGGAGGTAATTTTATTAAAGCTAACTTATTACGACTTTTTAAAACCGTACCTATTCCTAGCTCGGCTACGCATCCACGACCCTGCAGCGGCCAGCCGCAGTGCAACCCCAGGAATGTCCATGGTCGGAGGGCTGCTTATTCTAGATGAGTCTCCTTCTCGTTTGTCTCCCTATTGCCATAAAAAAATCATTATTAAATAAATAATAAACACAAGATATCTTATTTTCTAAATTATAATCTACTGTAACTGTGTTTGTAAGCAAATGAGAGAAGTTAAAAATCGGTAAAGACGCGGCCATCAGCGGTGTCCAGCTGTGGCTAGGTGGCCATGGGCAATGGACCATTTATCCGAGTTGCATCTGCTGCTCGTTTATTTACTTTTCATCTAGAAATAAAAATATAATAAAAACCAATATAGATATAACCAACTTATACAATAACAGACAGAAGTAGTGTTGCCCAAATGAAAGACTGCTTAGTCTTGCTATTGCGCTCCCAGTCTTGGTCTTGGTCTTGCAGCAAGAGTCTTGCAAGTCTTGAAATTACCTATTGGACGATTGATATTTATAAAAGTTTACTTCAGATCTCAGAAAAACCTATCAGAATAGGAACATTTTGAGATTGATATAGCATAGCCACAGTAAAGACCAACCAGATTTATAAAATATGACTAAAGATTTAATGATAAATTCCAAAAATCACTGCCAACAAAAATAGCTGCATGACTAACTCTTGCAGGCGAGTTAGTTTGCGAGTCTTGCAGGTTTAGTCTTGATCTTGCTCAAGTCGTACACGGTCAGTCTCGGTCTTGCTAAAATTATGCGGAAATTACGATAAAAAGACACTAGACAGAAGCAAAAACAACCTAAAACTGAATACATACCTATTGTTTACTAACATCAGAGTTAGAAATAATTATCAAATTACAATTCACATATTTTTTTAAATTCTTATAGACATGTTTACATAAATTTATAAATTACTACCTCCACTATCTTATTACTACGAACATGTCAGGACGTGTCAAAACAAAATAACTGGCAAGACATTAAAAGCTACCCTGTTTTAAATATTTTTAAAACAATTATTAATGAACTATAAATCTCACAGAATACTTAGCGTGAAATAGTAGTTGTACTTGAAAAGGTGCCTCTAGTGCCTCTCTGTTTCACTGACTGAGTGAGGACATCGGAGTCCATCGGGAATGACCAACTAAATTAGGAGTGAGGTGGCAATATTGTCAGACAATTGTTTTTTATAGTATAGTGGAGAATTAGCAGTTGGGTCTCCTATGTGGTATGAGAACACCGCCGCCCATGGACAACCGCATCTCAGTCCGCGCATTGAGTGTGTTGCCAGATTTTGACGCCATTTTTAAGAGAGTCCGATATCCTCAATCACTCAGCGAAACACAGTAGAAGCAACGTTTCAAATATAACTACCGTTTCACGCGGAGTATTCTGTAGTATCACTTCGGACGAGTCGACACAATTAGTATGTCCGCATATGCTTCAGTATGCCTCTACGGGTGCAAAATATTAATATTTTAATATATGTAAAATACAAAATATTAGAATCTAGAGATAGTTTTAACATTTTATATATTGATTCTCACAAACAGGTTTCGAGCGGACAGACTCCCAAGTCACTCGAAGGTTTCTAAAAAATGAAATTTATGAAATTTATTTGTGTTCTTATTTAAGTACGAGAGAAACTTTTAATATGTTTGCCTTTGTGAGAGAAAATAAAAAGAAATAATATTTTTTAATCATAATTACTATATATTTTGAACTCGATAAACTACTGGCATCACTATAAATATGAATATTTAATTTCACCCCTTTCGGTGTGTTTAGTTATTGGCCGTATATCCCCGGGCTGTTTTGCATACGCTATAGTGGGGTGACTGCAATGAATGCATAATACACTCATATTGAATGTACCATATAAGATACGCGCAATATCTACCTTAAACTAGACAAATTCTAAATCCAAAAACACATGATTTTTAAAAAGTTCGTCGGGTCTGGATTCTAGCTCTTTGAATCACATTTCTTTATTTTATAAAATATAGCCCCGTAGCTTATTGGTTTTAAAAGTCTACCATGAACCGTGAGGTATTGGGTTCGAAACCCAATCCGAACAATTATAATTTAATTTAAAATTTATTCGGTCTCTGGAAGGGCTTGACAGTGGCCAGGCGAGTGTCTTAATACTGCTCAGATATGCTGACGCACTAATTGGGGTCACCTCGTCCGAGGTGATACCACGCGCTCACAATACTCAGCGTGAATTGGTAGTTGTACTTGAAACGGTACTTCTACTATGTTTCGCTGAGTGAGTGAGGATATCGGAGGCCCTTAAAATGCTGCTTAAACAGCGTAAAAAGCCGGCAACACAACTAATTCGCGGACTGTGGCTCGGTTATCCATGGGCGGTCGTGTTCTATTACCTTATAGGAGACCCACCTGCTGTATATCCTATAAATAAATTAAAATCTTGTGTTAATTTTGGAACACCTATATTAATACACGCATTTTTTTAAAGGAACAATGGAGCAGGTGGGTTTCCTATATGATAACAACACCGCCGCCCATTGACAACCGCACCAGGCTTGCCGGCTTTTTACACCACTTAAGCGGCATTTTTAAGGACCTCCGATTTCCTCACTCATTCTTCAAAACACAGTACAAGTACCATTTTACGCTGAGTAATCTGTAGCCCGCGGTATCATTTCGGACGAGCCGACTAAATTAGTGCGTCAGCATATACTTCAGCATGGCTTTCCCACGGGTGCAATCCCGCATACCTTATTTAAATGGGAGAAAGAATTTTTCTTAACATAAATATTAAAGACATTGTTAAATTTCAGTAAGACGATACAATCTCTGCGTGTTTCACTTTCCCACGTTATTTCTCGGTAATTTGTAGAAAGGTTGCATTAGGTACTGGGAATACGTAATTATACAAATTTATCCGTTGTCAGGTAGATCAATAAAAGAAATAATAAAATATAAGGTAGGTCAATAGATACAGATAACAACTACATTACTCCCGTGGGAGAGCCATGCTGAAGCATATGCGGACGCATTAATTGGGCCGGCTTGTCTGTAGTGATACAACAAGCTCACGTAATACTCAACGTGAAATGGTATTTGTGTTTGAAATGGTGCTTCTAATGTGTTTCGATGAGGGAGTGAGGATATCGGAGGCCCTTAAAAGTGCCGCATACGTTGCGTAAAAACCAGGTAACACAACTAATACGCGGACTGTGGCGCGGTTGTCCATTGGCGGTCGTGTTCTATTACCATATAGGAGACCCACCTGCTCCGTTGTCCGCTATAATGACTATAAAAAAACTACGTGATTGTTATAATTTTCCGTAGTATTACAGACTCAGGACTGATACATAGTAGTTGAAAAGCTCACGAAAAAAAGTATATAAAAAATTGCTTATTATATTGATTATTTATAATATATAATAATATTTTAATTTGATTATATTAAGATATTACAATATTTGAGGGATACTGACAAGGGAATCTACAGGAAATCTACAGGTCTAATAACGACTTGTAGAAATTTAATTGACTATAATAATCTGTAACTGAATTTTTTTATTCAATAACGGGCAAGGGAATAAGCGGGTTTCTTCTATACTAAGATATTACCTCCAATGAACGACTGCGCTATAATCCGTGCTTTAGTTGTGTTAGCGGATTTTTATGCCGCTTGAGTGATATTCTTTCACGGACACTAGTTCAGCCATTGTCGAGACCCTCAAAAGGCCGAATAAATTATGTCTGTTCGGACCAAGGATTGAATCGATACCTCTCGCTTCTTTATATGCTTAAAAGACTTTAGATACGAGATTTTCAAAGTTTATTCCAGTTTATATTTTTTAAATAATTATTTATAATTAGGGTTAATTTAAAAAAATATGTTTTTTATATAATAACGGTGGCAAACGAGCAGGAGGCTCACCCAGGGCAAGCGCTCCTCCGCCCATGGACAGGCCTTGCATAGCCGCGCGTACAGGCCCGTTGCCGGCCTTTAAGGAATATGTACGCTTTTTTCTTGAAGGTCTCCAAATTGTATTGGTCTGGAAATACCACTGCTGGCAGCTGTTTTGTTGCATATAGAGGTAGTGCGCGGCACGAAATGCCTTAAAAAATGCTGTTATAACAGATAACTTTGTGATGTTTTATTAATTTTTATTACAGGTTTATGGCGACATCATTGAAAGTTGTAGTTATGATAATTATTGCAAAAAATTACAGAATGCGCTCAATTACTTATCGTATAATAGTCGTTTCTGTTACTGTCTAGTTTCTATGTTTGTATGACCCGACACAGGTGTGAAGGAATGTTAATCTGT
This sequence comes from Delias oraia, assembly GCA_018230265.1. Taxonomy (NCBI): domain Eukaryota; kingdom Metazoa; phylum Arthropoda; class Insecta; order Lepidoptera; family Pieridae; genus Delias; species Delias oraia. The sequence continues at coordinate 5,160 of DWCF01006716.1, read as the reverse complement.
AATAATAAAATGTTTGACTCAAAATCCCCATTACAAAGCTAACGTATCCCATGTTAGAGCATTCCAAATTTAATTAGGGATATATTTCACACGGTAAAGTATTTAAAAGGATACTGAGACATTAGTGTTTTTTTAGGGTGGACCACCTCTGACTTTGGTAGCCCAATAATGTACGACCGTCATTAATTTTAAACGATCACAGGGCTTGTCAACAGTTGGCTCCTTTTTTTGGTGATAATTTTTAAATTTATGCACCAGGTCCGCTTTGTGTGACTCATGTATCGATTGAACGATTTATTAAAGCTCATGGCCTTTTAAAATTATCCTTAAATAATATAATAAGTTTAATAATGACGACTTAAAATAACTTAGGTTACATCATGACATGAGGTATAAAAATGAGTTTAAAAAAAAATTTAAAAGTTATAAACTACGTTTATCAACATTTTAAAAATGCATCTTAAAGTTTATATTTAACGGCGGACCCTTTAAAATTGCGGTGAAAAATTAAACTTGCGATAATTTAATTCAAAACCCAGCTACCAAAGGAGATAACAAAATGATATTATCTTATGAAATTTATTATTCAATCCATTCAAGATTTTAATTACAATGTTGCTTGCGGATTGATTAACTTTTTACCTGTTTATCTTCAAATTATATCTTGTAAGATATAATCTGTGTTCAGTAACTAAACTGTATTTGATTAATTAATGCTTAACAAAGGTTTCGGACCGAGATACGAACCCACTATCGTTTAATGGTAGACTTATAAAACGACTTACAAGACGAGACTTACAAAACGCTATGCTTAAGCGGTATTAAGTAGCCGGCATAATCACTCACTTAGCGAAACAGTACAAGTATTGTTCACGCTGGTATTCTGTGGGAAAATGGTACTCCTGACGAGCCATCACAATTACTGTGTCAGCATGGCTCTCCCACAGTTAACTCTCTCGAGTTAAGACATTCGCTTGGCCACTGTCTAGACCTTTATATTTCTACTCAGACCGGGTATCAATCCCTGCACCCATAACTTAATTAACAATCGCAGTCACGAGAATGTTAAAATAAGTTATACCATTAATAATACACGTTTTGCAACAGTGGGAGAGCTCTCCCATTGCTATGCTCTCTCTTCATAGCTATGAAAAAGCATTCGCTGACGCAGTAATTGGGCCGGCTCAATCAGAGCGATACCACGAGCTCACATAATACTCATAATACACTGAGTGGGTGGAGTTATCGGAGGCGCGGGCTGTGGCGCGGTTATCCATAGGCGGCTTATCATATAAGAGATCCACCTTCTCCGTTGACCGCTACAGGCATAAGAAACAAAAAGAAATACTGGACAGTCCTCTTATATGTACATATAATAAAACAAACTGATTTTGCTATAGATATGAAATTAAAGTATTTTCGATTAAATTTCAAGTATCATGTATTGTAGAAATATCATTGCATAATCTGATGTTGCAGATCATAATGTATTATAATCGATTTATTGTAATGGCTGCTACACAAGAGCTCGATAAATTATTGATGCAGAGGGCGTCACCAAATTGAGACCGTCATTCAACTCGACGATGAAAATCAGTTTTTTCTTAGCATCAGAATAAAATGCATAAAAAAAATTGTTTAACATCGTTTGAACTTAACTTTGTAATGCTCCAACAAAAAGGGTGATGTTATTGCTTCTTGCTGTGCAGTTTTATTGTAATATAATAGCTCATAATAACAATTATCAAAATGTGTACAACGTGTAATATTTTTTTTTGCGTGGAATGAAAACAGAAGAATTAATTCCGTTAATGAAATGAAATGCAAAATTATATTATTATTGCCGACGTATTATTTGGGCCAGCTCAAGCGGAGTGATACCACGGGCTCACAGAATATCAGCGTAGTACTAATGTTTCGCTGAGTGAGTAATACCAGAGCTCAACCGAATTTTGCTTCCTGCTTTAGCTTTGTAAAGAAGACGGCAATACAATCAAAGAGTGAATTACATTGCGGCTGTCAATGTCAATGTGAGTCAAACTTGTGATCTTTTATCAAAAGTAGACCATTGTGATCTCGGCCTATTATACTCTATGCCATATTTTTATAACCTAAATAATTAAAAATACTCTTCGTTATCCATTATATCTTAGAAAAATATATAAATAATTCCAATACAAGAAAAGAATTGGAATCCAACATTTTATTTAAAATTTATTTAACTCATAGGAACTAGTCTTTTTAAATAACTATATCTATGTTAGGCGGGTGATGTTACATATAAAGACTTGTATTTAAGAAAAATACGCCGACCACAAAAAAAGCTCTATCTGTTTATGGTAAGGTAAGGAATTATCAAGACTTCTTGAATTTAATTCCAGATGTTTATTTTGCACCTTAACATTCATGAGCATTAATTATCTTGCAAAATAATTAATTACTTTTTGTCATACGGCGGTGCCTTTTTAATATGTCCTTGTTTTCTTGCTCCGCATCTCATTTGAGAAGGACGCACGCCCTTTTTGTACTTGCGCGGCGAGCCTATGGCTCCAAAAGACCGTGTGAAGTTGTGATGGATGTATGGCCGAATAATAGCCCTTCAAAAAAAAAACTTAAAATATGTTCATCTGAATATACAGAGTTCCTTACCTCAAAAGTATGTATAACTATTTAAAATTGGCAAATTTATGCTCCGAGATTCGAGTTTCTTTTTACACGATAGAAACTTGAAAGCTGTGCTCAACCGTATATTAGGTATAAATGAGGCATTCATAAATCTGGTTCAACGTATTATCGAATTTCATATTTTTAATCAAATAATAAAATTTTACTTCTTAGTAAAACTTAATAAAAAAGTAAGTTAGTTAAAACTTAGTTCTTCTTACCTACGGTAAACCTTACGGTTTGGAGACAATGGAAATTGATTAACAAATGTGAAAAATATTAAGTAAATGTAATGATTAAAGCAAAAGTATGGTGATTTTATTGAAAGGGAAGATATGTCATGCAGGAATCGTTGCACCTGACACGGTCTGCATCACACACACATCTTTAGTTTTTAGGTTATAATTAATTTCAAAAATGTAAATTACATTTTACAAAACTTTATATAGTAACAAGGTACATATTTACTTACGTCTGAATTCTATACTGCCAGTTAGTATGGTGCAATTGCTTTTCACATATCACCATATCACATATCACTGAAAAAAAAACAACTTATTTTTAACTGTCACACATTTTACACGTAATACTTCACTAATATTACTCATTAAAGGTTGAAAAGATACAGTCTTTAGAAATGAACATAAAACACGAATTTCCAGAATAATAAAATATTTGTCATAAATTATATTTATTGTTTATGTCATATATCAATTAGACATATGGCTCAAAAGCACGGTACGTCAAAGTGACATTTGCATTGCATTACAGATAAAACAGATATTCGCTATATTTTAGAGTTTTGCATAAGTTTTTAAAAATAAGTAATATTCTAAACAAACAAAAAAACTAATAAAGTAGTTAATTAAAGATCAATTCAATACATGATATATTTTTATAACAGTTTGTAGTAGAAATGCGTGGAATTAGCATCGCGTGCATAAATTATTAGTCAATATTATTTAATTTATGAAACAAGGTGTGTTATTTCTATGCATATAATTTTATGTTCTTATTAAAATATTGACATTTTATTTGTTGTAATTAGTGACGATTATTCGATTATTATTTTTATCTCCTGCTGTGTTCGCAGATGTAGGTCTGCTTATACATTTACAATGTAATGTTATTTCTATTTTATTTTAAAATGTACCTATTACTGGGTAGATTAAATTAAATTATTGAAAACTTATATTTTTTGTATCTATAAGAAATAATTATTTATTACGTTAGAGATTAATTAGTTAAATAGCATCGTTTATTTTATTTTATTCAATTTTGTATTTATTTTTATATTAAACCCAAAGTTCCGCGGTTGGGTGGAGGTAGCCTGGAGAATTTGTTATACAGGTTTCGAGCCTGGTAGACTCCAGTTCTTTCAAAGGTTGTCATGTTTGTTTGTGTTATAATTTAAGTACGAATCGTCCTTTAATGAGAGAAAAAATATTATATTATTATAATTTATTTTAAAACTACATACTTGTTTTAATAATAATTCCCAAAGTTATCATCACATCCTAAACAGAAGAATAAAATATTACAAATATGTAATTTGTGTTGACTAAGGACTATATTTGGAATAAAGTTCAGACTGCAAATAAAAAACCAAAATTAAAGAAATCTAAAACGTTTTATGCTTTGTTCTTTTCTTTTTAATACCACAGACACAACGTTTATCGTCCAAAGATAAACAAATGAAGATTCAAAATTAAATTTGTAAAATATTGGACAGAAGCATTCTCCTAAGTTAGAGTGGCTAATAAAAATTGTGTTTTACTTCGACGAGTCGCGCATGCTACAATAGTGTATAAATTCTAATGCATGCGGGAGAATTTGGTGTAATGCCAGGGTCGCCAGAAATAAATCTTTACTAATATTATAAAGAAGTAATGTATCTAAATCTGTAATCTCTTGATCTACTTAAATTGTTAACTGATTATGAAAATTCTAACGAAAAATCGGTCGAGCGATGTTTCTTACGAACGCTGCCTTAACGATGAGAAATTCATGATTGACTAATAATGCTGGACTCTTTGGCTGCGTAGAGATGTTTGTTCACTCGGCATCTTCTATCGCATTTATCATGGGGAATGTTTGGAAGAGCAGTTTGAAGAGTTTGAATTAATACCTTCCGCTGAATTTCATCATCGAACATCTATGCAGTATACAAAGTTTCATCGTCTCGATGTTAGTTGTTTCACAACTGAGCATTTTTTAAAGGCATTTTATGCCGCGCACTACTTCTTTGTAGAATCAGCTGCCAGCAGGTGTATTTCCTAACCAATACGACTTGGGGACCTTCAAGGAAAGAGCGTACATATACCTTTAAGGCAGGCATCGCGCCATAGCACCCGTGGCTCTGCAGGGGCTGGCGATGTCATGTAATATTATATATATATATATAATATTATTACATACATATATAATATTATTTATATATATAATACCTCATTTTTTATGGTATAGCGGACAGGTGGCCGTAATGGAACACCACCG
>DWCF01006715.1:0-11895 GCA_018230265.1 Delias oraia | reverse complement strand
AGCATTTTTTTCAACTAAATGAGGTTCGAGTTGTCGAGATTCCATTGTATTAATCATGAAAATTTCCTTACATGGCAAAGCAGATTAAGTATAACGTTATTATCATATTGCACGAGGCAAGATAGTAACTGAGGTATCCATGGAAGCCATTGCACCGGGGGAACACCAACGCTGTACTTATCCAAAGCTTCAGCTAAACTATTCTTATCATCGTCAAAACTCAGCATCCACAATATCTGTAAACATTCATAAAAATGTGTCTTTTAATTACTCTATATATATAAGTGTTCAAAATTTTTATGACAAACAAAAGAATTTTTGTACACATATTTTAATAATTATAACTTTCAAAGCCTTTTAAGGACATTCAAATAAATTGCCAACAGTAATGAAAGTTTTAATATATTGAGGATTATAACAAAAAACCGAACCTTAGCGCAATATTTCCTTGATTTCGCTTCATTCTGATGTCTACACGCGTGGAGAAAACATGTCATGGCAGACACGCCGGCTTGTATCTGCCTTGGGTCCCTTATAAATATTTGCTCCAAGTAATCTCCCCATTGCGCCCAGGCTTTTATTAAGGTATCGTGTAGTTGAACTGCAGCTGCGAAGGCTTTATTGGCATCGTCGGATCGTCCCAGTTGCGCGAGAAGAAGGCCTTTGAAGGCGTAAAATTCGGCCGTCATCTCTTTAGTGAAGTATTTAAAGTTGGTAGATTCGATCATGTCTAATCCCTCTTGCAATTCCTCTTTCCCTTCGGTCCAAGACATTTGTATGTGGCACTTAACTTGCTGCCTTATCTTTTGGAAACAATCCACTATGGGAACGCTAGGTATCGTGTAGATGCGGTGCAGTGAGTCTAGGCAGACGCCAGATAGGTTGTGCTTTCTTGCTATTTTAGCGAAATGTATTATTGCCTGGAAATTAATTGACATTGTTTACAAACTATTGGATTGTTAAGAAAGATTACAGGATGTTTAATCGTTTGCGCGAGAGAAATAAAATCTTGCGTTTGTTTTATCACGCAGTCCAGCGGCTTTCTCCATTTTCTTTAACCAGACCTACAACACAAATAACTGATTTTTATTAAAATTTACCTGCGCACTAGCGTGTACGCCTAGCATGCTATGGTTCGAAGAGTGGTCCGCTTGTGAGTCATAATGAGATGCTATGAATTGGTAGTGGTGCTGTCTCCAAGTGAATATGGCACCCCAGTGAGAGAGTGGATCCGCTACTACTGGAAGGCGGTTACGCCACGTCTTGACTATCGCCTTCATATCGTGAAGAGAAGTAGGTCTGCTGTGCACTAAGCCCTGAAAAAATGAAATATAAATGAGATTTTAAGTAATTTTTTAAAAATATCAAAAAACAATTTATTTACCGCACATTATGTACACTATCAAAATATTTCGACCAATTTTGATAAGGGATTAATTTAAATCAGGGTTCAGAAACGCATTGACAGTAGTCCACTATATTAACAAATATGTACACGTACTAGATAAATAATTTAAATAAAAGGTAACCTGCACCTCATAACGGATCATCGCTGGCTATCCAGGCCTAAAGGCGAAGTGCCATACAAATCAGGCCTGTAGAATTCATATCCACGTAGACAAAATTAAGGAAATAGTTTGTAATACATGTAAAAAAATTACTGTATGTATCTGCGCAGCCTCGCTTAGCTCCATAAGTTGCTGAGCCGCTCTTAGCAGTGGTAAGTGCGCGTGCGAGACTAGTTTCGGCAGACGCCGCCACTCTCGCAGGCACTGGGCCGCGGCCGCCTCCGCGTGCCGCTCAACGCCGCCTAACTGCTGCTCCCCGTGCGCACAGATGCAAAGGTAACCGCGATATAAATTCACCACCCAACCTACATAAAATTTGGTTTAAGAATTAACATTCACTATAAAGTGTATCGCTAGTCGCTATAGTCGCCGACGATGGGCCTGATGGAGAAGCTCAGAGTCATTCAGCGAGCTATGAACAGGACGATGCTCGGAATTTAGATGCTAGATAAAATCAGAAATGAGGTTAGCGGCAGATGAACCAAAGTAACCGACAATGCCCGCCGTATTAGTCAGTTGAAGTAGCAATGGGCTGGCCACATTGCTCGACGAACAGATAGCCAAAGGGATAGAAAGGTTCTCAAGTGGCGACAGCGTGCCGGGAAACGAAGTGGGACGTCCCGCCACGCGATGGAAACACGATCTCATTAAGGTCGTATAGCAATATGTGGGCGTCTTTGGGAGAGCCCTACGTCCAGCAGAGGATTTTAATAGGCTGATGATGATGATAAAGTGTAAATCTTTATTCATTGTTCGAGAATTTTTTTTTAAATATTTTTATTTTCTCTAAATGAAATACCACTAACGACTGTATAAATACCTAGTTCCCGAGGGCAATTGTACTCGACTTCGACAAGCGCTTCCTTCATAGTCGGCCAGTTGGGATTCCTCCAAGAGCTTTCCAGAATCAAAAATGGATCTCGTGAATTTCTCGTAACTGAGATATCAAGCAGGGTATCCCATTGGTTTAACTCTTTGGCACACTTGATCCAACGCTGACTCATAATAGTGCATTCTTTATGCATATTATATGACGATGGATTTGTTGTATAGTCTTGTTTTAGTTTCGTCATGGCTACGTCGTATGCCGCCTGAAAAAAAAGTTTTCAATGGTATAGCGGACAACGGAGGTGTATTGGTAGTATAACGACGCCGCCCATGGACATCCGCGCCACAGTCCGAGCATTGGTTGCGTTGTCGGCTTTTTACACCACTTAAGCGGCATTTAAAGGGCCTCCGACATCTTCACTTACTTACTGAAACACTGTAGAAGCACCGTTTAAATGGTACAAAAGTACAACTACCGTTTCACGCAGAGACACGGACAAGCCGGTCCAATTAGTGCGTCAGCATATGCTTCAACATGGCTCTTCCATGTGTAAAAAAATATAATTAAAACATTAACATAATATATAATGTAAATATTATAAAATTTCTAAAATTAAATTTATTTAGGTGACAATCAAAGAGAACCAATGCCATAACTATATTACGTGCCTAGCCAGGTATATAGAGGGAAATATAAATCAACTTGAACATATATAACGAGCTTTGAATGGGAAAAGAGATGTTATTCTTATAAACGTATTAATTACATACCTGTGCTTGTTCAAAGAAACCCTGTTGTTCATAGGCGATAGCCATATTAGTTTCGCGGTAGCGCGCGTGCTTTAGCCACAAACCAGACCACATATCCTCCTCTTGTAAGAGTTCGTACATGTCACTCAATGAATCCATTACTTCCTATAAAAATGATATAAGCTTGCTAGTTAAAATCATTAGGTTTATTTTTTGCTTTAAATTTACACTTTTAAAATATTCTTATGAGCAAATTTTTTTTTGTATCTATAGTATTGAATTGTATCTTACAAGTTTTTGTATTTATAGAAATATATTTTTCTTAATTTTAGATTAAAAATAAAAACGTTTATCAAACACGACATAATTATATAAAACACATTGAGCCAAAATAAGTACTTACTGATGGCGTGGTTGTCTCAACGTCGTAATCGTAAATTTCAAGTGGATCTCGATTAAATTTGCCGGCTGCTTGTTCGATAGCCATTTGTTCTAAGTTTAGAGTCATGCGGTGCCATAAGTTATGACTTTTTCCCAGATATTTCATCATTGAACTGTATTAAAAGTATTACCTTATATTAACAAGTTTTATTTATAAAATATTTAAATAATATAACCCAGTTTTGTATCGCAATCGTAAATAAAGGCTAAAACTCTCTACATAAGACTACAAAATAACTATATTTATGTAGATTTTTTTATTTCACCCGTGGCAGAGCCATGCTGAAGCATATGCTGACGCACTAATTGGGCCGGCTCGTCCGAAGTGATACCATTGCCTTACAGAATACTCAGCGTGAAACGGTAATTGTACTGTGTTTCGAAGAATGAGTAAGGATATCGGAGCCCCTTAAAAGTGCCGCTTAAGCGGCAGCTCAACCGTTGCGCGGAGTGTGGCGCGGTTGATCATGGACGGCGGTGTTCTTTTACCATATAGCAGTTCATACACTTATTTTTATATATAAAAAAGAAAGTTTACTCACGGTTTTATAGAGACTTGTGGATTACATCGGGCCAAAGCTTCAATAAATGTGTGTAGAGCACTTATAGGCATATGATTTTGAATAACATGCACTCCTGATATGATGAATGGAACAATTTCATTCATTATGGTCTATAAAAGAATAAGATGATCACAATCGAAATATTTATGTTTGATATATTTTTTTATTATTATTCTATGATTAACGCACCCACCCAATTCTGATTAATCTTTATTCAGTTCATATTTCTAACACTCAAAAGACATACCTTCACGAATTTTTACTTCCACTTTGGTTTAGCTGATGCCTGCATCGTGTTTCCTAATACGAATTTGTAATTTTATATACAAAACTACATTCTCCCCCCAAAAACGCCTATTTATTGCGATCTTAAGCGATCTGGATCCAGCAGTTGCCGCGACCTTTATGAGATCTTTCCATCGCGTGGCGAACGTCCCACTCGGCGCTTTCCGGTACATAGTCGCATACAACACCTATCTATCCTAGAAATCTGGTAAATAACGCTTCTTACCGGTAGCTGTCTTTCATCAAAAGTGGTCCAAAGTTTAGGGAAAAACCTGAGCCAGGTATGGTGTGCAAGAGCATCGTCCATATGACACAACTGCGCTGCTGCCGTTACCAACTGCTCCGTTCGCACACGGCGGGCCAATTCCAAAAACTCCGATTGCTTTGCTATTATCTGGTTAAGTGTTCTCTGCCTGAATCACAACGAAATTATTGCATTTTAATAAACAGGTCTATAAAGCTATGGTGATATAGTTTGCACAAAAATCCTACTTTTCGACCCTGAATATTTCAACTATGTATAATTTAAAAAATTTCCGTTTTCTAACCTGTTGGGTACATTTTTAGTCAGTTCATCCTTTTGAGTAGTATTGGAATCTAAATCCATGTCTAAAACATCTTCTTTTTCAGGTTCGAGGGAATCACTAAAACCATCGGACGACTCTTCTTTGACATTACTGAAAATAGCAAATGACTTTCGCTCTTCGCTATCAGCCCAGTTGATAACCGCCGTTATGTTAGGCAGTAGGTATTTTACGTTGGACAGTCTAATTTGGGTAGCTGTAAAAAAACAATTTATACAACTTTTTATGGTATAGCAGACAACGGATCAGGTGGATCTCACGCTGATTATCCTGTCAAATTAATATATACAAAGTATGCGCTTCAGTTTTAAAATTATTTCAAAGAACATATCATCTATTTTACTTCGCTAATTTTAGATAGATATAGGATTCTCAAATAAAAGTAACATTGAATAGTTGAACTTTAAACTATTAACCATTTCTTTTTACTTTATTATATTAACGGGTTATATTAAATTATTTCGTAAAAAACTTACTTGAAACGCAAGTAACAAGCAACAACTCCAGACATTGCTTTATCCAAAAATGCTGTCCTATATGTTCCCAGTTTTGTGAACAAATGATGTATAGTACCCGGTCAAATAATTTTTTCCTAATACTTTCATCGTACACCTCAAAGAACTTTGCACGTATTGTAGGCTGTGAACATCGCAGTCCCGCTAGGAAAGCTGGCTCTAATTTACTTGATAACTCTGTCAATTTTAGATGTTCCTCCCTGTTAACATAGTAAGACTTACTAAATGAATTACATATATTAGCAAAAATACTTTAATTAAGAAAGCTTATTATAACATAAATCAATACATAGAAGACAAAAATGCATGGAAACTTCTGCACAAGCACCAACTGTTACCTTTTAAACTAGCAAACATAAATATTGTAAATTTGGCGATAAAAAAAATTAAACCCTGAGTTTCTTGTTGGTTCTTGTCATGGAGGTATCTCTTCCGAACTAATGGTAGCTTGACTAATTTAAATTGTCTTGCAAAAGTGACTTATGGAGCCTATTTGAATAAATGTTTTTCGAGTTTGAAATTCGGCTAACATTATAATAAAATGATTTTAAACCTCAATTTAATAGGGTTTTTGTTATTTATTGGTAAAATGAATATGCTAAATTGTGACCAACTGACTAAACTATGTGGCGTCTGCCTCTGATTCTATAGGCCTCATATCTTCTGCCAAATGTTTAGTAGTGCACTGTGACATATGCATGGGTCTGTTGGAAGCCTTGGGTTTTTTTAGAAAGGCACCTATGATCACCAAGTTAATGAAATCTATAAAATAACTCATAATAAAGGTTTAGAACGAGGAGTTTTAACAACAGTACTAACTTGTAAACGTAATTAACAAGATCCAAGAAATGAGCATTCAACTCCAGGTCGTCTGGGAACCGCTTCTCGACATATTGCATCAGTTTCACGAGTAAAATTGATTTCTCTCGAAGTGATGGTGCAACCATTGCACTACTTGTGGCAGCGCCGCGGTTCTTAACCCATTCTTCAACCATACGGGTTATTGCTTTCATTACCTGCGCAAAATAATTGCGATTTTTTTTTACTAAATAAAAACATACAGTCGTATAAGGTAAAAATTCAGTTATTAAAGCGAACCTTGGCGTCACTCGTTTTCTCGATCAATCCCACGAGAATCGTTCCAATGAAAGTTTTTCTAGTCTCCACAGGCATCACTGATACTCTAGCTTTAAGTAGGTCCAATGCTAAGATCTAAAATTAAGACATATTAATATAATAAACCATATGCTTTTGATATACTATCACATCATTTATGTATTAAGGAACATACAAGTAAGTCTGAAGTGGCATTATCAGGGTTTGGGGCTACGTGGTCCCGGGCCATTCTCTGCAGCACTCGCATCAATGGCAACAGAAGTCTGTCCACGTAGCCTGGGCTCGACGTGCAGCAGGCCTGGTGAGATAGTATTTATTCAAGGCTAGTCTAGGCGATACATCGAGACTACTAATAAATACGAATGAATTTACACTTATAGTAAAACAAATCTGAGAACGGCTGAACCGATTTATCTCCGATTTAATAATAAATAAATTGACTATATAATATATAATAGAAGTCTATATACCATACAACTTTCATGCGATGTATTTAGTGGCTCGTAAATCAAAGCCCTAGGTAGGAGAGAGACTGATTTAGTGTTAGGAATATCCACGCAACTGATAAAAGAAAATTCTAAAAAATATTTCTTTAATATATCTTATAGAATACGATGTTTTTTTATGAATTTAAAGATAATATTAAATACAATTATAAGTAATATACCTTTAACATCATCAATGGACCTAAAAGCGAATTGGCCCCAGTGCCGGGTGCAGACTTTTCGTAAGCCGCTAACCCTTCGAAAGCGTACTTGCTGACACATGCATACAAAGTTTCTAGCTCTTCATACTGAAAATAAAAATAAATTAATCCTTTTTAGATTATTAATTCCAGCGATTCAATATCTCTGAAATTAAATATATTTATTCAAAATAAATACAATATTCAAGTCATTTAACGTCAAAATCAGTCCACCACCGGTTCCAAGCTAAGCCCAATGAGAATAAAGAAACGCAGTGGGTGTATTTTTTGCTTCCGTGAGATACTTAAAATGTAAAAGAATTCCTGTCATAAACACATTATTCCAAAGGCGTGACATCATTTACAAAAGCATTAAAGCTGTAGTATGCTTTATCACACAAACGTCATTTAACAATTTTTTAATTTATTCACAGACAGATTTTTAAATCTATTTTATATAAGAAACGCTTGTTGGTAAAAAAAATCCTTTCACGAAATTCAATTATACAAATGTAGAAACAAAGTATGTTCTATATATAGTATAACATAAAACTATAAAAAAAATTATGTTGCTTTTAAAACAGGCTAGTCAATCTTTAAATTATTTTTGAAACCTCACCTTTGAAGCATGCGCTGCACTGGAGGGCTCCGTGGGGAAAAGAGCGGTGAGTTTAGCCAATAAGTTGTGCGTTAGCCGCACTATCTTTGGATTGGTAGACGCGACACAGGCAGATAAGCCACGATGTAATGGCTTCAGAGCAGCCAGGATCTGGTCTCGACGTAACACTCCTAATAAAAATACCAGAAGTTCCAGACCCGTGCACGCATTTGCGTTGCCTTCAGTGCTTGTAAAAACCTGTAGATGTAGAACACATTTACAATTTACTTTAAATGAACATCTGGATGGCATGCTTTATTCTATTTTTGTAACCACCTCTAATAAAGTTTTGATAATTTGCAGGTTTTACACGTGGAAGAGCCACGCTGAAGCATATGCTAACGCACTAATTGAGGCGGACCGTCCAAAGTGATACCACGGGCTCAAAGAATACTCAGCGAGAAATAGTAGTTGTACTTGAAACAATAGCTTTACTGTGTATCGCTGAGCGAGTGAGGACATCGAAGGCCCTTAAAAATCCTGCTTAAGCAGCGTACAAAACCGCTACATAACCAATACGCGAACTATAAGGGGGGTTGTCCAGGGGCGGTGGATTTCTCTTACCATATAGGAAACCCACCTGCTCCGTTGTCCGTTATACCTTAAAAAATAGTTAATAAAGACTTGTAATGTTAGTTACCTTGTCCAACCAAGCTAGCTTTGGTTCACATAAATGCGGCCAGACATCAGGCTTGAGTGCAGCCTTGAGTAAAAGGACACATCTCCGCGATAACTGTTCAGCCGGTGAACCAGTGCCTCCGGCGACCGCTGCTCCGCTGTTGGCTGAAGCAGCCGCGGCTCCACTGGCCGCCGCGGAAGCTCCGCCGACAGTACCTTCGTTTACCTGGGACGGGGTAGTCAACTGTGCATCTTTTAATAAATGCAGACAACTAATACGAAAAAATGGTGAAATAATGAAATCATAAAATAAAAATATGAAAAGCGATAAATGAATCTATTGTTACATATTAATATGCATGTAAAATACATGACATAAAGTGCATAAAAGGTTTTATGACAACAATAAACGTATGTAATAAAAATAATAAAATTGGAAAAACAGTGGGATCACGAAAATTCGAATGTCAAGAGAAATCCTAAAAATTTTTTTCGAGATACATATGATTTATTCGCTAAAAGGTGCTTCATATAAAAATATTTTTCGACTTGTGGACTTTTTCGACTTAGATTTATGGTACATATTTATTTATATAAATTTAAATGTACTAGAAAAACCTAACACGAGTAACTAGAAACAATAGATTACCCAAACTCACACCAGAAACTCCAGTGGAAGGGAATAGATATTTTTTCAAGTTAATGAGGATTTCGATTAAACGAGTTTCGAGTTATCGAGAATTCCGCTGTTTATCTTTCATTCAACAATGGAATGGACTGATTTTTAAAAAATGAGAAAAAACTAAAAACAATACAAATGAATACCTGGCAAGCGAGCCTGAGTAATAAGTTGACAACAACATCGACGTGTTGTCTATCCAAAGGTTTGGCGGCGTCAGGTTCACGGGATGTGGTGGCTTGCGGACTCGCCCAGCCGGTGTTAAGGGCTTTGCGGGCGTCGTTGCTGCTATCCTCCGACGAGCTGCGCTTGACGGCGCCACTTGAAGTTGTCGCTACCTGTTTATAAATTCAATAAAAAAAACCTTTAATTCTACGTATTATTTTCTTTTAAATTTAACTTTAATAATGTAAGTTTTGTTTTTTTTGACGCCTATTACTAAATTGTTTCCTTACGATGGCATCATCAGGCATGTGATCGCGAATCCTTTGAAGCTCCCATTTAAGAGCCACTTCCGCCAAATCAACCGCCAGACGACGATGTTCAAGCGACGCCGTTGCTGATAGGCCTAGACGCTGCATTGCTGCCACCATATGACCCACAAGCGCATGTCGTACGGGGTAATACACCTGTAAAATATTTGTAATTAATTTAAAGCATTAGTTCTTTTTTTAAATCAGTGGCAAGCGGTCTTCCGCCCATGAACACCCCTGGCCCTTGCAGAGACGCGGGTGCATTGTCCCCAAGTCGTATTGGGTTGGAAATACCCCTGCTGGACGCTGATTCCACAGAGAAGTGGTGCGCGGAATAAAATGCCTTAAAAAAACGCTCAGTGTGGAACGACAAACATCGAGGTGAAAACGATGGTACAATCTGCCTCGATGTTCGATGGTGAAATTCGGCAGCAGGTTAACTTAAAATGCCGTATATTCAATAAAAAATATATATTTCTTTGAATACTTGTATAAAATACAATAATAACCGCACGCACCTTATAATGTCTGACCACCAGCTGCAGTATGTGGAAGAGCTGTTGCACGGAATGTCCGTCTTCAACGATGATTTTTTTCGTCCAATGCGTTAGCATTGTGTTGCCGTCCTCCATTCGCTGTGGCATCGCCGGCGTCAGGATCTCTAAAGCCGCACGTACCACGGCGCGTGCCTCCACCGCGTGGGCTTTCAGCAAACTATGGAACACTGCAGAAGGAAAAATTCATTGAACTTTTCTCCCGTGAAAGATCCATATGAAGATGCATATGCTGACGCACTAAGTGCGTACTTGCAACGGTGCTACTACTGTGTTTCGCTGAGTGAGGATATCGCAGATTCTTAAAAATGCCGCTTAAGTGGTGTAAAAATCCGGCAACACAACCAATGCACGGACTTGTCCATGGGCGGCGGTTTTCTCCAACCATATAGAAAACCTGCCTGCTCCGTTGTCCACATTACCATAAAAACTAGTATAGTGGTGCCCAAGCTCTTTTGTTTCATAGATCAATTTTGCTGGATCAAGTGGCTCCCTTAGAGCGATATTACTGCTAATATTAGAAATCTCAAAATCTCTCAAAAAGAAAGAGTTTCAATGGCGTAAAAAAGGTTAGATTTTATTGTTTGATGGGGTTAATTATTTGGCAAAGTCAAGGCAACATGTTCTTCGCTATCAAAACCGAATTAATTTTCATGCTCCGCACTTAAAATTGTAGACCCCCAATTTTTGTCACACTCTCCGTAGACCTAGTCGAGCTTCCCGTAGACCAATTGGAGTCTACATGGACCATTTTTGGAATTACTGGACTAGTTTAAAACTCCCACGAATAAACAAGGCCTAAATCAGTCTCATTTATCATTTCAGAATTTATCATAATCAATCATAGACAAAAGCCATAAATATTTTTTACAAAGCGTTCAGTATTTATGGCATTCATAAGATTTTGAATGCCATAATACTAATGAACTACGAATATGAATATAATAAAACAAATTCGAAATAGCCCATCAACAGATTAAACAAATTTTATAGATTCTACAAATTATATAAGTTTCAGTTTGTTACCTTGCAACACAATTCTCTTGTGGATAGCAAACTTCGCAATAATGTGACTTAAAAGTAAATGACCGTGATATCTGCAACAGAAGATAATTATCTTTATCTAAAGCTTCATAAAAAGTTACCACTTGCATTGGACCAACCACGGCAACAATTCGACAGTCGGGTGACCAGTCGTATATTTTTTTTACTCGGAGTTGGAATTCCCATCAAGCATGACGTCCCCCTTACTAAACGTATAAATAATAACAATTATAATACCTAGTCGCAGGATCGACGTAGTTCTTGCCCAATAAACACGGCCACGCAAACGTCATGAGTCTGCGTAATTTGTTGCCTTGTTTCTTATTATTAGCATCGTGGATATGAGCGGAGGCCTGTTCAAGCAATAAACACGCAAACTGCAGTAGTGATATTCGCACGGCGTCTGAACATGCGAATGGATTTTCTGGATCTATTACCTAGAAATAGGATAAGGCAATAAGAGACCTTCATTTATAAATATTAGGCATGCTACGCATAAATAATAAACATTCATAGACTCGACTTCTAACCTTT
>DWCF01006714.1:0-11896 GCA_018230265.1 Delias oraia | reverse complement strand
GATCTTAGCCTTTAACACAAACAGATTTGATTTTCGAAAGACTTTAACAATAGTTACCTGCGATACCTTATTATTTTATATATGCTGTATTAATTACGATTACAAAAACAATATTAGTTTTTCTTGTCGAATATACACGCGTTAGTCTTCTACGGGAAGACTCCGTTATTTTGTATAATTTTGGCTTAAGGGATTCGCAACAAACTTAAATGTGCTAACTGTTTTATTTTAAACTTGCTGACTATGTAATTTTTAAAATAGAAATTTTAATAGAAAATATATAAATCAATGATTTATATAGATACTTAGATGTATTTTTGAGTCAGGTGAATCAAATCACATGGTTTTTATTTGACTGATTGGAACGTTGTATGTTTGTAAATATAAAAATATTTAAGTCATTTATTTAAACATTTAAAGTAAAAAAGACAATTATTCATTCCAATCTGTACAAACTGGCATTTAGTGTAGGTTTAGATTTACAACCTTAAGTAACAGAAAAATTGTTATGATTTTGTGCAATATTCTAACATAGAGCTCCAACATAAATAGAGACATCAGAAATACATATGTATGTAGTAAGTAGAAATAAGATACAATCTGTTTATTATGTGCCAACGAAATCATCTGATCATGCCTACTTTATTTACAGTCTTGTTTTCAAAATGATTATTTTTTGCAAAAAAAATAGCGCCATTTTTTATACTTGAGATCGGCATTTAGATTTTAGGCAGTAGTCAGGTGATTTTTGGCATAATAGGTTTATAAATTATAGAAAAGCTTATAACCAGTGTTACAGATTTAAAAGAAACAAAGTTATATTCGCGTTCCGTTTAACAAGTAGTTACAATTGCGCTTATGGCAGGGAAACTTTCTTTTAAATGTGTTACACTTATAAAATATGTAAATAATTTTTAATATAATATAGATGTCTATTAAATAAAATATTTTATCTTTATATTAGTTTAGATAATTTCTGGTATTGCCTGGTTGCATACGCTCTTTTCTATAGTGGACAAAGGAGCAGATGGGTCTCCTATATGGTGAACATCCGCACCATAGTCCGCGCATTAGTTGTGTTGGCGGCTTTTTATGCCGCTTAAACACAGTACAAGTACCGTTTCACGCTGAGTATTCTGTGAGCCCGAGGTATCACTTTGGACGGGCTGACCCAAGCATCCGGCTCTTCTACGGGTGCGACAATACTAAGACACTCGCCCGGCTTAAGTCAAGTCCTTCCAAAGACCGAATAAATTATATATTAAATTAGAATTGTCCGGACCGGGATTCGATTCCGATACCTCTTGCATCATGGTACACTTTTAAAACCATCAGGCTACGAGGCTCTTGTACGGTTATGCTAATTGTATATAATATTATACTGATAATAAATCTGTACGTCTTTGTATAATGAACTTAGATTGTCAGTAGCTTTTATCCCTATTATAAATATGATTCTACATGATATCTTTATAAATATTGTTAATTTTTCAGTGTAGATAGATAAGACTTTACTTGTGAGTAAAGCTGTAAAATATAATTGTAAAAGACAAATATAAGGAGTTATTATATTATGGGATTTTTATTTAAAAGTAATGAGTTTTTTTAGAAATGGCTGATAGCTGTTGCCCGTTGGCCATACGCCTGTTACTCCATTTTCAATTATGGCAAGAGAATGTCTGACGATTTTGCATATTAAATTATATTTAAAAAAACTAGAATAAATTATACAATATATTGGTAAATTATTTAAAAAGATGTGGCTTTAAAAGAAGTGATTTATATAGCGTATAGATAGATTAGTACTTAACACGGGCTTGAGGGCGAGAATTTGTTGTAGCCGCGTCTAGAGCAAGGGCGTCTCCTGGGAGACTCCCACCTTTGTTTGAGCCGAAATGAGTATTAAGTTATGTCTATACTACATCCGTCTCAACTAATCAGTAAGCTTAAAGTAGGATAAAAATTAATGAATAAAAATGCCATTAGAATTACAAGCAAAAGTAGTAAATAAAGTCATGGCGTTTATTAAATCATACAATTTTATAATGATGAAAAAAGTATTTTTTGTCAAGTTATTAGTAGTAGCACTGTAGCAATTCAAATTGTTAGGTACATCTTCAAATGGATGGGCTACAGACATCGCGATATACATTCGGTCCACGCCGCTAAGGTCAAGCTTTGAGGACGTATGGCGGCGAATACATGGTAACCCACATCGGGTCCGGGAGAATGCAACCTTCAGCCTAGGAATAATATACTAAAAATATGTGAGACTGGAATAATTCGGCACTTGCCAGTTACTAAGTTCTTCGCTACTTATTGAATAGAATACTAGAACTACGAAACTATGACTACAAAAAGATTGACAAGGCATACACTTAGCTATATCCATTTTGTTTGTGGGAACTTCAAGGAAATGATTAGCTTTTATACTATAGTAGCTTTAGATAATATTAAACATATTAGCGAAATAACGCACTGAATTAATTAACCATACTGAATTTTGATTATATAATATTTTCAAACAAAGTATATAAAATAAATAAGTCATACATACAGTTCGCGCAGTCCGTAGGAAAGCAGATATAACGTAGCAACTTTCATATAAAATCTAGGTTTTTATCTACTTAACCGTAGTTTTATTAGTTTCACTTGGGGCCTTCAACAATGAGCATACCTATTCCCTAATGGCAGGCAACGCACCCGTGGCCATGCAAGGGCTGGGGGTGTCTATGGAAGAAAGCCGTTTATCACCATTTTTCAAAAGAAAAAGAAGTTTTGGTAGAATATTCGGAATAAATAATAATAGATTCTGCTTCATTTTTTCCCTGTATATTCATAGCATACAAGATATGTTCTAAGAAGTTATATTGTTGCATAGCCACGAAACCTCTGGTCTTTGCCAATAAGTCAGGCATAATGTGTGAGGTGTAATAAAGTAGACGTCGGGCGAAGTAATAAACGCGTTGCTTTATTAACTTCGGACTCGGAGGCTTCGCGGCGCTTACTTGATGATTGATTTTATGTACTCACCCACCCAATGTACGTAATTTCTTCCGGTCCCAACTTTGCCACAGTCGAGCTATATTCAGATATAAAATACACCCGTGGGAGAGCCATGCTGAAGAATATGCTGACGCACTAATTGGGAAGGCTCGTCCGAAGTGATACCACGGGCTCACAGAATATTCAGCTTCAAACGGTTCTTTTACTGTGTTTCGTAAAGTGAAGGTTTCGGACTTAAAAGTGTCGCGTAAGCGGGGTAAAAAGCCGTCGGCACAACCAATGCACGGATTGAGACGCGGTTCTTCATGGACAGTGGTGTTCTCTTAGCATATAGGAGACTCACCAGCTCCGTTGTCCGCTATAGAATAATTATAAAAAAACCTTTGAAGTCAATAGTTGCTATCCCACGTGAACTGGTTATTTACGTCGGAATACTTGAGAAATTTTATATGCTCCTAATTGCTAAATGTTACGTAGAGTACGTAAATTTTCTCGCTTCACGTAACACCTTTAAAACCACTACGCTACGAGGTTTCTGTGATAATTTTCTTCTGTAAGAACGTTACCTAGTGTGCCAGAACTAAATTTGTGTATTTATAAACTATATTATAACATAATTAACCATATACAAACACTCAAAGATACATGATACAGATACATTCTTAACATGTAGACATGTTAAGATTTTTTTTTTACATTATTAGAAAAAGTTTGAGCTTAGTTTGTGACTGTGGGTTGTATCTATTTAAAAAAATAGCAAGGTCTCTACTTGGTATATACGTAATGTGAGTCGAGAACAGTAATATCAAATAGAAGACATTTATCTCAGCTAGATGGAGAAATAATAAATGATAAGCGTATAGGGGAAGTTTTTAATGTAGGGTGACTGTGTATTATCGTTCACCCCGCACCCGGGGAACTGTAAAAAAGATTTAATATACTTTTTTATTCTATAGCGGACAGCGGAGCATATGGATCTCTCATATTTGGTAAGAGAACACCACCGCCCATGGACAATCTGATTTTTACGATATGCTCCGATATCCATCATCCGATATGCTCACCCACTCAGCTAAATAACAGTAGAACTCTGAGTATTCTGTTAGCCAGTGGCATCGATTCCGACGAGCCGGGCCAATTAATACGTTAGCATATGCTTCAGCATGGCTTTCCCACTAGTGACTGTTCTTATATATGTATGTATATACTTTAAAATGGCCTTAAAACGAAATCTTGGAATTAGTCTTACGGCACGGAATCGTGGTCTCTCACCACCGGTCTCATCTCAAAGCTCAAGGTCACTCAGCGAACTATGGAGTGGTCTATGCTCGGAGTTTCTCTACGTGATCTAATCAGAAATAAGGAGGTAAGTAGAAGAACTAGAGTCACTGACATAGCCACATTGCACGCAGAGCAGATGACACATGGGGCCAAAAAGTGCTAGAGTAGAGACCACGGACTAGCAAGCGCAGAGTAGGACGTCCACCCACATGATTGGCAAACCTACCTTATAAAGGTTACCGGAAGACGTTGGACGCAAGTCACCTCCGACAGGTATGCATGGAAGTGCAAAGGGTACAACTATGTCCATCAGTGTACGTCCTACGGATGAAATGATGTTGATGATGGAATGATATTGTAAAACAACTCATTCTTTGATAATTTATATTTCATAATAGGACAGTTATCATGAAATACATACTTTTTACTTATTTATCTTCTTATACACAATGAGCATTTGAAAGTTGTGTAAAGTATAACGTTATTATTCTATATCCCTATATCTCTCATACTTACTCGATAAAACAACGAATAATATTAGGACATGTTCTAAACTCTCAAATAATTAGTGGCCAGTCGTAAAATAATGAGAAAGATCAGCAAAATGCGATTTTGTTTGTTGTAAATTGCGCTGCGTTGGATATCTTCTGTAATAACATTATATATGGATGCGAGATAAGGGGAAATAAATGATAAGGCATCACGGAATTGGGTGGGGTGGCCTTACGTTTCGGAACATGGGATTTATTATTAGAAAAGTATACTCCTATGTATAGAAAACAACGTTAGACGCTGGCGAAATTATTTAAACTAATATTTACAAATTTTAAATATATTTTCGATTGATTTGATTAGTTACAAACCAAATTTCGCTTTTACTTGTAAAAATTGGTGCTAATTTGTAGATATGTATATGTCTGAATACTTTAAACTTTTAGTTTAAGTATTTTTTATTTATTCAAATTGCAGAGATATTACGAGCGAAGACTTTTATAAACCAACGAAAATCAGACACTATTCTCACTTACGCTGTGTCTCCTCTGACACGGTGAAATTTCATAATGTAACAGCCTCACTGAGCCAAATTGCCGCCGGCATAACGATGTCATAACAACCTATCTTATTTATTACCTTTTAACTTCCAAACTGGGCTATTGCTCCGTTCGTTTTTAATACGATGCGATATTCGAGAGATTCATGGCTAAGTGGTTTAATAAGTCTACCATGAAGCGATAGGTATCTGATTCGAATCGCGGTCCGGACCATTATAAACTATCATTTATAATTTATTCGGTCTTTGGAAGGATTTGAAAGTGGCCGGACGAGTGTCTTGATACCGACGCACCCGTGCGAGAGCCATGCGTACGCAGTAATTGGGCCTGCTCGTCCGAAATGATTCCACGGGCACTCAGAATTCTCACCGTGAAATGGTAGTTGTACATGAAATGGTGCTTCTACTGTGTTTTAATGAGTGAGAATATCGGATGCCCCTTAAAAATGCCGCTTAAGTGGTGTGAAAAGCCGGCAACTCAACCAATGCGCGGACTGTGACGCGGTTGTCCATGGGCAGCGTTGTTCTTTTACCATATAGGAGACCCACCTACTCACTCACTTTGTGAAACACCTAAAAGTACCGTTTCACGCTGAGTATTCTGTGAGCCCGTGGTATCACTTCGGACGAGCCGGCCCTATTAGTGCGTCAGCATATGCTTCATAACGGCATATAAAATTTAATTTGAAAAGCAGAATTAGGTGAATGAATAGAATGCACGTAGCATTTAAAATTCCTAACATGCTTCGAAACCGATAGAGTAAATGTGAGACAGGTAGGGTTCCCACCCTGAGCACGTAAACTAATCTAAAACTTGTCTAAAACAAACAAATCTTTCGGCGAGCGGTGGAGCGTTCCTTTTTCCAACGACCAATAGCAAGCTAAATAATAGACGCCGCTCACCCTAAGCGCTTTAATATGAAACTCCCGGAAAAGCTGACGTGCTCAGGGTTGGAAGAGCAGATTTTCTATATTACAAATGCCTAACTGCCTCGGTTTTACCATCGGTTCACATATGTACCCAAGCGCTAGCGTATTTTATGCCTAATTCATTTAAATGATGATTTATGACGTTCTAAACGTTTCTTGTCCTGGGAAATTTTGCAATTTTTATAAACTTAGCCATTTACCAATATAATAACAACAGCCTTTATTTTCAGATCCAGTTCTGCAATACTAACTGTAACACCCTATTTGTTTCTTGTTTATTTTCTGAAGATCTGTTAGCCAGGCAGAAAAAGCCTCCTCAAATCTTAATTACCAATATACTTACGGTAATTGGTTCTTGTTCATACAATATCTACTTTTTTTATTAAGTAGCGGACAACGGAGCAGGCAAAAAAACACCACCGCCCATGAACAACCGCGCCACAGTCACATTGGCTGTGTTGCCGGCTTTTTACGCCGCTTTAGCGGCACTTTCAAAGGCCTCCCATATTCTCCCTCATTCTGAGAAACACACTACAAGTACCGTTTCACGCTGAGTATTCTGTGGGCTCGTGATATCACTTCGAACGAGGTGGCCCAATGAATGCTCAGCATATTCTTCAGCATGGCCGTCCCACAGCTGGTATTATGATAATGTTGCCATCGCTGGCACTTGGATCAAAAATAAGATTTACTTTACTAAAGCCTTTGCCTGCAATTTTATAACTTGAGAATGGTAACCCTAACTTGCAACCACACGAAATTGTATAATCAGCTATCATGAAATGCGAACGAGTTTAATTTACTCACAGAAGAGCTTGGTACGCCCCATGAAGCTCTGTGCGTTGGATAGAAAGAGATATATACCATTTTATATGTGTGAAGGAGACAGAGGCATGCGAATTTTACGACCTTTCGGAACTGTATTAGTTAAAAGCAATTTCCCGGCATTTATTCAGTGGAATAACATTAGTGTATAAAACGTTTGGAATATGGTGAAACAATAAATGGTACCTACTCCATTAAATCATGGTGGAATATATTTACTTTATTTCCCGTTAGTAAATTGTACTATGTACTTCATGTTAAAAATCTAAATGTTTTCAAGGTTTAATTTATTGTAGGAATGAAAATAAATACAGCTTAAAAATCATCAATTTATTTAGCCGTCCATTTAATCCAGTCCATGACGGTGCTTACTTTCGCACTGAATCCTGGTGCTTTGAAGTGATCGTGTGGTAAATAAAACACCAGGCCCACAACCGTATTGTTCATTACAACAGGACCTCCGACATCCCACTGAAATGTTTTATTGTACCTTTATGTAACATTATCGTCGTATTTTATATAGGATATTGATAAGTGTGATATTGAAGTGATACTACGAACTCATAGAATACTCAGCATGCAACAGTACTTGTACTGTGTTTCGAAGAGTAAGTGAGGATATCGGAGACCTTTAAGTGACGTTAAGGTGGCGTATAGCCGATAGAACGACCGATGCGCGGACTGGGGCGCAGGTGTCCATGGACGGCGGTGTTCTCTTACCATATAGGAGACTTGTAAAAATAAGTTTTATAGAGCAGGCTGAAACCATGATAGTAAAAGATCACAACTGTTCAAACTGGGTAGGCTTACGCAATCTTCAGTCAAATAGCGAAACACGGCTTAGGCTACAATTTCACAGTAGGTATTCTGTGAGCAGATAGTATCACTGCTACATAGCCGGTTCATTTAGTATTGCGTTAGCTTAATCATGGCTCTACACATCTTAAGCCGACGATATCTATTCTAGATTTTTTTGAATTGCAAAAAATGTACTAACAGGAATGTGATTTCGGTTTTTAAACAAATGAAATGACAATAGTTTCCGATAGTGTTGTACTTACGAAAAGGTCTTCTGGCTCCACAGTACAGTGGTCATACATTGTGCAAAGCGTTGATTTTGAAGTTCTGTAGTTGAGCCATTGATCACATTCTTTAGTAGAAAAGACGATTTCGTTTATCAATTGCAAAGTCTTTCTTATGTTCTTATCCTAAAACATATTACGTTCGTTTATTTATTTTATTATACTATCGGGGGCAAACGACTAGGAGGCTTACTTAGGGCAAGCCATCCTCCGCCCATGGACACCACCCACCCTTGCAGAGCGGTGGGTGCGTTGCCGGCCTTTAAGGGAAGTGTACGCTCTTTTCTTGAAAGTCTCCAAATCGTATTTGTTTATTGGTATTAATTTAAATATTGGAATATGATACAGGACTCGAATGGATTTTATTTGAAAGAATCTGAAAAATCACAGTTTGGTTCAGTGCCTTAGGTTTACGAGAAATCAGTTTCATTTTAACTCATCAAAAACCCTACCAGTTTTGATGTAGGTATCACAATCATAAACTAGCATTCATGGCGTACAGAATTTGAAAATGTATAAATGTTAAACACTTCGGCTATGTAACATTGATGACGTGGCAGTGATAATTGCACGCCCAAAATTCTGAGTACCTACTTACATAGTCGAGTCAGGGCCAAGAGTATTCTTGCTAGTATGTTATATGTACGGATCCAAATTTATCAAAACTTATTAAGGATCTATCAAAAGTCAAAGCGTATAGCTTATTTTCTGAGTGATGAGAGACAGGAGCATCACCTCATTATCATCATCCGTATCACCTCGACGTTTGTCTTTCCACGACTGAGCGGTTCTAAGGCATTTTGTGCCGCTTACCACCACCCTGTGGAATCAGCTGCATGTATTTCCCAACCCGTACTACTTAGGATCCTTCCTTTAAGGACGGCAATGCCCGTCTCTGCAAGGGCTAGAGGTGTCCATGGGCGCAGGACTACTAATCCTAGTGAGCCTCTTGCTTTTTTACCACCGTTTCTATAAAAAAAACAATTATAATAGCACATTACCCCAGCTAGTTTCCACCCGGAGACCTCTACATGATCCCCACCATCTAGAGACCGACCCTCAGGGTCCGGCAGAGCTATGGAACCGACTTTTTCATTAAATATAATTGTATCCTTTACTTTCACTAATGCAAAAGTGAATAGAATTCTTGCAATATTGGAGTACGGGTATATTACCACTGAATCGACTGGATAGGATTGATCAGTGTTTGTAATGTCGATTGTACCAACAACAACTTTTAAAGTATTAGGATCCAGCCTTAAAAAAATAATGTTTTGATTAATTTAAATTCAATAGATATATGCAAAAATTATAAAATAGATGATGATGAATAGGCTATTTTTAAAGTGCTTACTAACTTTTGGATTTTATGGGGAACTGTCAGTATCCATTTATTGCTGATGATGGCACCACTACACACGTGCTGAGAGTCATTACGAATTGACGCATGGTAAGGGATTACTTTTGTAACGTCGCTAGCCCACGCTGAAAGAGAGTTATACATTTCTTACTAATAAAATGAAATATAAATACATACATATTATAACTATTGCACCGATTGTACATATTTATTAACAAACACATATGTACAATTGGTTTATTTGTTTCATCATTGCAAAGGGACATACGAAAAAATAATAACAAATCCAGCAGGATTTAATAATAAGGTACCAAACATAATCGTAGATTATTAAGAAACAAATTTAAAATTGGTGAAATAAAGACTTACCAACAGCGATCGAAGCTAAAATTAAAATAAATTTCAGCATGACTCATTGACTTTTCAGAAACAACAAAACCTTCTCTTTAAAGACGTTTTTATTTATATACCGATTGCTAATTACATATGTAAATTATTTAGTTAAAATTAATATCACATGATCAACTTATCAAATCTGCTACAGTACGATTTAAATTAAAACAACAATTTAATAAAAATTTTAAACACAACACTTTTACAGGTAGCATTCAAATAATTACTTCCAAATCCATGATCAGTGATCGCAATGAGTTGCTGGTTTCAATGCCTACATTATATAGCTTTGAGAAAAAGAAAAAAGGAAGAGATTCAATGTTAAAAAACACAATTTCCAGATATGAAATATGCTTCATAAATTTAGCCGTGGGAGAGCCATGCGGAAGCATATGCTGACGCACCTATTGGACCGGCTCACCCGAAGTGATACCACGGGCTTACAGAATACTCAGCGTAAAACGGTAATTGTACCCTTAACCCTTTACCCTTCCATGGGCGGCGGTTTTCTCTTACCATATAGGAGGGGCTCCTGCTCTGTTGTCCGCTATACTAAAAATTAATAATAATAATAAACAGTCACGGGTCATCATGTCTTTAAAAAAAGGCGAATGTTTATCTGCTGTGAAAGAGGAAAATAAATTTAATCGCAAATATTAACTACGATTAGAATTTAAAATTTTCTGATACTTCATAAAAATTAATGAGAAATTGTTATCTCTTCACACTTTGCCAAAATTAATTGAATTTTTCATGAAATAGACGTATGGTTCAATTTATTTTTTGTAGCTCTTACGTCTGCGATCATTTTGTTTTCGTAAAAGTAAAGCTATATAATAAACTTTGTTTTCGTAAAAGGTTCTATAAACATGAGATAAATATTTAGTTTGAGTCTGAAGTGTTTTCTGTTGTTACGAGATGTAAAATAGTATAAAGCATAAATTAAAGCAATTTACAGCTATTATAAAATGAATCGTAAATATTACAAAACACGTCATTCAAAAATATGCATCTTGTAAAACTTATACGTTATAAAGCATATTCCTAAGTTTGGCAACAAACCGTTACCAATTGAAAAATAAATGTTAGGGATTTACAGCTGTCAAACTTATATTTGCTAAAAGACCTCCATCACTTTCGTATAGCCAAAAAGCAAGAACATGATAAGTTTTAGCCAGTCTGATTTTTTTTGTTCAATAGCGGACAACGGAGCAGGAGGATTGTAAGAGAAAACTGCCGCCTGTGAACAATCGCGCCACAGTTCGCGCTTTGGTTGAAATGCCGGCTTTTTACGCTGCTGCAGCGGTTTTAAGGCTTTTAGATTTCATCACTCACTCTGCGAAACACAGTACAAGTACCGTTTCACGCAGAGTTTTCCCAATTTGTGTTTCTTCAGCATTCTGTGAGTATTCTTTTGATTTTTTTTATTTATTTTAAGCTTTTATAATTTAAATAACTGCATTAACATATCGAATTTATAATATATTTAAATATTTATTAAAAGATATAATAATTATATAACACATTTATTATCAGATACAAAACTACACAATTGTAAATATATATGGTTCACCTAATGCAATAAGGATTTGATTGAAATTTGTAAATATAACTAGAAATTTTAGGGTCCTAAAAATATGCTGTATTCAATTACAATTCAGCCAGCTGACGCGTTTGTTCTATCTCGTATTTTGGTCACCTGCCGTTTTTGTAGAATCGATTCAATTTAAGAGCTGATATACTCTCGTGTATACTCCTGGCTTGTTGTTTCTTAGTGGAACCGATACAATAGCTGCCAGTCGATTCCCTTCTACTACAGGACTTCCTCTGTCATCCTGTTGAAAAAAAAACCATTATAACGGCAACAAATAATTACATTCCATCATTTTCATTTCATCATCATCAGCCCATTCAAGTCCACTGCTGGACATAGGCCTCCCTCAAAGACGCCCACCCGCTGCGATCTTG
>DWCF01006713.1:0-11896 GCA_018230265.1 Delias oraia | reverse complement strand
GTGCACCCTGATCATGACACCGAATTGTAAATCTGCGTTGACAATACATTTTGCTGCTACGATATTAATATCGTTTCTATCTGAACGCCATTAGCAACTTTATCACGCTAGTCAAAATGTATTCATTAAACTGATAATGTTTGTAAAGATAAAGAAAAAACAATTAAATGAATAAATATGTCTAAATTATATTACCTATGAATTTGAATTTTTTTTAAACACTTGAGCTGTTATACGAAATTATCGTAATAAAAAAATACATTCATACTTTGAAAAATCGTTAACATTGTTGTGATTTACCTATATTTTTTTATAGTATAGCGGACAATGGAGCAGGGGGGGGGGTCTTCAATTTGGTAAGAGAACACCGCCGCCCATGTACAACCGCGCCATAGTCCGCGCACTGGTTGTGTTGCCGGCTTTTTACGCCGCTTAAGCGGCATTTTTAAGGCCTCCGATATCCTCACTCACTCTGCGAAACACAGGACAAGGACCGTTTCACGCTGAGTATTCTATGAGTTCGTGGTATCACTTCGGACAAGCCGGCCCAATTTGTGCGTCAGCATATGATTCAGCATGGCTCTCTACGGGATCACTTACGTGATTGAAAATTATAATTCTATGCTTTTTATATCCTCTTTTTCAAACTTTATCTACCAAGTTTCGAGTTGAACTATTAAAAGCATAAGTTTAATTAAAAATAATAACTAAAACATAGGTTTACTTCTTAAACAAAATAACATTTAGTGCCTAAAAGAGATTATAATATTATATGTATCTATATACGTATTTGTATTAAACTTTAAAATGTTATATAATTTTAAAATGACAGCTTACGTAATTAATTAAGAAAACGTGACGCTGTGCATTGGTTGTTTATTTTTTATGTCAACTGTCAAAACAGTTCATTCATTGATAAATACTATTTGACCCAACGTTTAAGAGATTAAAATTGAAAATAAGAGTAAGGAGTCATGATTGCGATTCTAAACATTTCTTAATTAGGAACGTCAAATAGTTTAAACGCATTATTAATTGTAATTAATCTGAATATCTTAAAGTTAGATGTAAGGTTTATGAGACACATACCTATATATTATTATAGTGGTTAAATTTACGCCGCTTTCCGCCTCGCCTTTTCGCACATTCCTTGATAGTACTTAACGCGGAACGGTCGGCTCAAGTGTCATTAATTGAATTCGTGCATCAAATATCCAAATCATATAACCATTTGGTGAGTAGTTGGTTCACTTTAACACGATTCTAAACTATTATTTCTCATTTTTAATATTTGAAATATGATTAAAAAATAAAATTTATTAATAATCATTATTTAAATTTATTATTTGATGAAATAGAGAAATTTAGTAAATTTATATCAAAATGAGTTTTATTTCGGTCACAAGATTTCGAATCTTTTCTCACCGCCTAATGAATATCTATTATATTATTCGTAATTCATACCGTCCAATATCTATAAAACGTGGCAGCTGAAATAACAAGTTTAGTAGCTATAGTTAAGCTAATAAAGCCAAGCTAAGCTTGTTATTCCGATAAGATAAGCCCCTTTAGAAATGTATCGCAAATTGTAACCGTTATTTATGAGAACTTCTTGGCTGTATCATGAAATTCCATCTTCCACAAACCAAATAAATCTACATGGCTTAGCGATACCTACTCCATAAAAAACGTTTGCTCAATAATGTACCTACGTGTTGTTAAGTACCTACAATTTTGATTCGTCTGGAATGCCGAAAAGCGTGGCGTGCTATGCCTCACAACTAATAAATGTACAGCATGTGTTTACAGTATTGAATTCAAATACCTACTTACTGAAATGCAGACGGCCGGGACGTGACTCTAATACAAACAAAGCTAAATGTTAACACTACACATAAACAATACTGTTCTGAGACAGGATAACTTATTTAATTATTTTAAGAAGGTTTAAGTATTTTTTTCTTATGGTAGGGCGTACAAAGCCGCCCATGAAGAACCGTGCCACACTTCGTGCATTGGTTGTGTTGCCTTCTTGTTTAAGGGCCTCCGGTATCCTCACTCACTCTGCGAAACACAGTACATGTACCGTTTCCCGCAGAGTATTCTGTGAGCACGTGGTATCACTTCGGACGAGCCGGCCCAATTAGTGCGTCAGCAGAAAAAATCAGAATGGCTCTCCCACGCAATGTTTTCTTTCATATTGTTTTAATTACAAACTGATATTTTTCTATTAGCTAAGAAAACGACTATACGAGTATAAGTATAAAGAATAACAAAATTTCGTCTGTATTAATAATAATATCTTTAATAATTGAGATAAAATAAGAGACCAGATTTTTTTTATGATATAGAAGACAACGGAGCAGTTGGGACTCCTTTATACATAGTTACAGATCACCGCCGCCCATGGACAAACATGCCACATTCCACGCATTGGTTGTGTTATCGGCTTTTTACCCAAAGCGGCATTTTAAGAGCCTATGATATCAACATTCATACAGCAAACAGTAGAAGCACCGTTTCAACTACATTTACCATTTTACGCTGAGTATTCTGTGAGCCCGTGGTACCCATCACTTCGGACGAGCCGGCCCAATTAGTGCGTCCGCATATGCTTCAGTGTCGTGAACAATAAGTCAATTAATTGAAAAAAATTGTTTATAGCAGTTACTAAATTTTTATTAATAATAATATAAAAAAGAATTTTAATTTTACCGTGACGAATGTATCGAGCTATATATATATCGAATGTATGCTTGCAACCGGTTGAATATATGACTCATAACAAGAGGATTCATAGCATTAGTACTCTTATCTTTCAACAACATTATCAATAATTATTTATTTAAAAACGTGTCATGCACTATAAGTACGTCGGAAGTGGACAGTTTTAATTTGAATAAAGTAAGGTTTTTTGATGATTTGTTGAGTGAAGAAACTTAACCTCATAATGTCAAAAGACGGTCATATAAATTAATACCTACAGATATAAATTAAATCTAGCGAATGAATCATACAGGCAATTTGTACAATTATCGTTAAAATCTCTATTTGTCGTAAAAAAAAAACACGGAAGGGTTGCTGCGTAGATGCTAATTAATATGAAATGCATAAAAACATTCATTCGTCACTAATATGTAACGTTTCCTTGCAGGTTATGGGAACGTTAATGCGCAGGAAACACCTGCAGAATATAAAACATTTTTTAACGCAATTCAAAAGACAGCCCAAGGAAATTCAGGGATTGAAAATAGCACAGTGGTTTCTAACCGGAGAAGACATTTTTAAAGAATTTTTCGAACTAGGACGGAACGTTGATTGGGAATTTTCTGAAATAAAAAATAACAATGAGTTATCTGAAATATGTTCAGAAATAAAAACGAATTATAATTGGTTGGGATGTTTTATAACTCTCTACCCTAAGTTTCGTATTAACTTGGATTTAATTGGTCCGGGAGACGATATTTGCAAAGTACGCTCTGGGTTAGAAGTGCTTTTTAAAGGGTTTTCTGACATAAGTAGAGAATTCGATAAAATTCTACAAAATATAAAAGAGCAAGGAGAAGTTGACGAATTGGATAGGTGTTTAAAGATTTGGGTGGAAACTGGACATCGTCCCGATTTCGTGAATAAGGCTACAGGTGTGCCAAAAGACCATTGGTGGTGGTTTTAGTTTTATGTGATATAAGAAGTATATTTTAAATTGAGATGGAGGTCGATGAAGACAAATGGATTTCAAAGGCTATCGACAATATCGATAAATACCTTAACAGAGGTGGCGATCTCCAAGGTGATATCCCACAATTCATAGGAGGTACGGACTTACTCAACACAATAGGTATTGCTATGGGTTTACCTTTGCGCGACCCACAAGAATGGTCCCAGAGTGAATTAGAACGAGCTTTTAAGGGCGAGCTAGTTTTCTTTGGAGGCACATCTTTGAAAGCAATAAATGCCGTTGCTGAAACAATTCGAAGTTGTTGTAACGGAGACGATAAGAATTACGTTACTGTCATACCAATAGAGCTGTACTATGAAAGAAAATTATATGAGCTACCAATATTTCGAGTTCAGCGTTATCGCAATTCAAAAAAGTACTATGTAGACAACACTGGAAGATACTATGATAGTGTATCTGACTGGTATGATAACAATAAATTACCTCCTTGCAAAATGGCGTATCCGGTTGATCTTACATTGCAATTAAGGCCTAACTATACATATTCACGAGTTTATGTAGACGACACTCCACCGTCTAGAGCGGGACCAAAGACAGCAAAAGCTGTAGACGCGGTCACTGCCGTAGCCGGTATATCATCTGGGGTCGGACTGTTATTTGTATCAGGTGGTCTCGCAGCACCATTGGTAATCACCGGAGTGGCGAGCGCGATCTGGGGATCTGCTCGAGCAACCCACCAACTATATGATAGATCAAGTCATGGCGAATCTATTAATCCTTTTACAAACTCCGAATCCAGAATGTTATGGTTAGGTATAGCAGCTAATATAGCTAGTTTTGGCGCTATGGGTGCATCCATGAGACTTACATCACTGGCAGCTCGAGGAAGAGAAGTATCGAATGCTTTAAGGATATTTACAAATATTGCTAACGGGACAAACTTGACGCTAAGCACATTAGCAATAATAAATAATAGCGTATATTTAATTACGCACTATGATGATTTATCCAAACTAGATGTACTGATGTACTTAGCTTCTGTCGCCTTTTGGTCAAAAGGTGTATTTACATACAAAACCGCAGGTGCTTTAATCCGAGAAGCCGAAATGCAAGCTTTTAAAAATATTAACAAAGAACTACCCCCGGACGCGCAACGGGAATTAAATGAGGTAAGAAACAGAGTCCAGAACGACGCCAGTCTTCTGCGACAATTTATTGCCGCATCTAGGTCTCAAATATCAATTCAAGAATATTCCCAAGTTTTAATTGATGGAATGCATTACTATGATACAGTTAATAATATGAGCCCAGAGCAAATAGAAGCTTTTAGCAATTTAAGGAATGTAATGAGGGACGATCTACGACTAATAACAGGTCTCCAGAGGATATCTCAAACAACAAACTTTAACAGGCACGATACGATGGAGTTAGTTCTAAGTATGTGGCAACGATATGCTGATGCTAATTTTGCCAGTACCAGTGACGTTACTTTACGAAGTGGATCTCTTGTTTTGGGAAGTGCCCCACCTATTCGGATAAATCAAATGCCAGATCTATCTGCTTCCATGATCCGTTTTTTTGGTGAACATCTAAGCAGAATTGATGCAACCACTACTAATCAATGGTCTGTTCCTGATTTATTAGCACTTCAGAGTCGAGGCTTGTTTACTACGTGTCAAGCTACGGGAATCTGTAGTAGAGGGCATGCTACTATATCCTTAAATGGCAAGCTAGAAATAAGCGTCCGGAGACTGTTAACAATGGATCCCACGGTTTGCGGAGAAATGTTTAAGATGATTGGCCAATTAACGGATAATCAGTGTAGCGATAGTAGCATGTTGCCTAAACCCCTAGTGAAACTTTGCGTACACAACCTTAAGTTACGATTAGAAGTCCATAGAAGGGAGAGCGTCGAATGGGCCACTAGATGCGTAAGCAACACATCTAATTTACGCAATATTGTTCAAGGCGAGCTTTTGCCCCACGAGAGAGATCGGTTATATACTTTTAGAGCTGATGTTGATATGACAAAAGCTGATTTATATATGGGAGATATGGTAAAGTTCGTTTCCGAGATGAATCCGAAGAATGTAAGCGAACTGGTGGCTTATAGCGAATACGTGATGACATATATCGAGGGAGTGTCTGCAGATATTGAGAGAGACCTTCAAGAAGGAAAAAGAACGCTTCCCCAAAGGAAGAAAAAGAGCGTCTGGTTACGTATGTATTTAATCCCTCAATAGATTAAATATAAGTGAATTTGATCAAGGTTTTGTTAAATATAATCTTTTTTCAGGTGAGCAAGCAAGCAAAGAGGTGTTTCAAGACACAACTGCACTGAAGGAAAAATTCAATGAGTTGTTAGGTATAGTCCGACAAAATGATATGGTCGGTGTTCAGTCAGTGGGGAGTGGCCTGTCTGATACAGAATTGGTCGCAGCTATCCGATCCCATAGAATTCGATTTGGTGGAGAAATATCTGCAGCATATCATATCTTTAAACACAGTACAGATCCAGTCACAGCTTATGTAGACCTAGCTAACAGCACCATACAATCCTCTACGTATAATGTGAGTGTTGGCCAAGAAGGCAACACCAGAATCATAGCGTTTTCAGGCAGTAATGGTAGCTGCATTGTTCTCGAAAGTAATGGCCGAGTTTTACTGTGCACTTTCAGAGCAGCAGGCAGGCGATGAGAAATAATATCAAAGGCCACATCGATATCATTGTTTACACATGTATGAGCCTTTTAAGATTTCTTTTAAATGCAAATGTAAGATTTTTTGCATTTTTACTATTATATTCATATTCTGTCGTCCAACTAACTTAGCGTGGAGCATTTTTAAATCAACTATTTAACAATAACATTGTATTGGATAAATGTTCATTATACCTTTGATGTATTTTTGTTTTTAATTATCATACCATTTATATTTTTAACTACATGTTGCCATAGCAATGTTACCTACTTAGACTAGTATGGTGTAACCATTGTATTTATTTATTACACTATAGTCAAAGAATTAGTTTACAAAAGTTCATCAAAACAAATAAGTAATTTTGCAGTATTTTAAATTTAAGTTATAAAACTAAGAACGTACGTAACGTATTAGAAAAATATATATTGTATATGGATACAATATATACGGTACTTGTATCGTTTGTTTCTGAGTGAGTGAGGATAATAATGGCATTTTTAAGAGCCTCCGATATCCTCACTTATAATAAACATAGTAGAAGCACTGTTTCAAGTACAACTACATTTTCACGCGGCCTCTCTGTGAGCCGGCCCAATAAGTGCAAACCCATGGCTCTCTCACTGGTAAAAATTTATAGTTTGTAGTTAGTCATATAAAGGTATTATTTTTTAAACTACTGACCTGATGACCTTTTTGGCGATGAAAAATACATCATCCACTAAACTGGAAGTCTTGACGCCTGGCTGTGGCGTTGAAAGCTTCAGAGCCTTGCTTGCACTCTCTTCCAAATAATACCTGTAAATTTTTAGTCTGATAAGCTATTGGCAAATAGGTCCAATTATTTCCTTCAGAATATATTTTTTTGGAATGGCTCGCCGTGAATTTGATTTTTAGACGCAACTACCGCCAGGGCGTCTCATGCGGTACATGAACCTCGGCTTGGGCCGTCGCGGGGTCATGGGCCGCCTGAGCAGCCGGTCAGAAACTTACCGGAGTGAGTCTGGGGACATAGTTAGATCCTCTGTTCCGTTTCTGGCGGAGGCGATTGCTGGCGCTGTCCTTACACAGAACCCTACTATCTGAATTTGTGTTATTTTCCTCTCGGGAGGCTATCACCTTATTGTTAGCTACTGTGATGGTGATCATCCTAATCGTGTATGTGTGTATGTTTTTAATGGATTAAAAAGGAGGAGGAGGTCACAGCTAGCGAAGTAGCGCTCACTGGTCTGCCATTGGACTATCGACTATTGTTTATTTGATTTATGAGGAGTCAGGAAATGCAGACTGCATTTGTTGTCCAAATAGTTAAGGGTTAAAGTTAAGTTACCTCTCAAGTGTGAGGTATTGGCTCAAGACATCTTGTGCCATTCTTGTCATGTCGCTGTCAGCTATCATTTTTTCTACGGCGTCTACGCATGTAGTTCTCGCCGCTTCGTCCATATTGCTTAACTGTTGGGACAAAGTTGTATTAATTAAGCCGCCAGTCCTCATAGTGCATGTGTTGTGTGTTCCAAGGCCAGGCATCGTGGGGGTGGGTAGCCGGATCTCTGCCGGTGTTTCTTGGCATCCCCCTGCTCTGCCGTTATCTTGGCCACTTACCACGCCAGTAATAGCGGAGCTGCCGGGGACTGGGAGCCTGGTATTTCGTGTCATTTAGGGGAAGGGGAGGGGTGTTTGCCATAATCGCTTCGCTTGGCAGGCCTGTTGGCGATCGTAGTTCAATTATATTGTACGCGGAGGACGCTCCGGTCTGTCCTTTAGTCGCATCTTACGACACCCAAGGGATGATTTGGGGAAGCACAATTATAAGCCGGCGCTTCACGGCGAGGCCTCGCGCCTCTTCTGTGGTGATATATGAAACGCATGGATGCAGATTGTTCAAGAAACGATGACAATAGGAAATATCAATATTTTACAGTATTTTCAATGTGAAATGATAGTTTTCCTTGAAACGGTGCCTCTATCGTGTTTTGCTGATTGAGTAAATAAATCAGAGGCCTTCCGACATCACAACCAAATCGGGGATTGAGGCGCGGGTGTCCATGAGCAGCGGTGTTCTCTTACCATATAGAAGACTCATCTTCTTCGTTATCTGATATACCTTAGTAAAGATAGCATTATGTACGATCAAATGCTATAACTTCAATCAACATTCAGTTCACTTACGTCAATCCGTTTCCTAAGGAAGTTGAAATACTGAAGAATGCGTTGGTGGGCCAGTGCTAATTCATTCAGTGCGGGTTCCACGGTTAAAGGCGAGCGGGACTCGGAGAGCGACCTTCTAGCGGCAAGCAGAGAGCGGCATACACTGCGCACAGCCGCGCATATGGGCGGTTGAATACGGGCTAAAGTGGCCGGTAGCGTGTGGCCAGCGCTCGCACTTAACGCACGTATACGCTCGAGCGCACCTGCACCCGATTCAAGTACGCGAGTCAACGCATCAGCGTGCGCCGCATCTCCCCCACTGCCAGATACAACACTGCAACGACGCAGCTTTAATTCCAGCTGAAAATACATTAATACTTTCATCACCTTTGAGTTGTGTTTTACAATAAATTAATTATTCAATAACATAATGGATGATTATAATGAAGATTTGCCGAATCCACTAAATGTGACAAACACAACTTGACACCACCAAGGCGTCGGTTTATATTATAGACACCACGGTGGTAAAAATGCAGCTTCCACTATAATATTTAAGTGAACAGTGAAGCTGTGGTTGTTGCTAGAGATTTTCTATGGTGTGTAGGAGTTGTTCAAACTTACAATTGTTTCCAACTTTTTGTAGAACACATAAATATATAGAATTAATAAATATAAATGTAATAACATGCAACTTTTTTTATAAATAAAGGTTGTATTGATTTTGTATTGAATTGTATTGATTTTGTAAATATAGTAAGCTCTTCGTTATGGAAACGGTGTCAAACAAGCAAAACGCTCATCTGGGATAAGCGGTCCTCACACCACCAGTAGCGATTGCAGGGCATGTTAAAAAGAGATCGGTCTAATATTTAAAATTATGTTTTATAAAATAAATCGAAGCAATATTTTTTTATAAAATAAACGCTCTAATTGAGTTGCCTCGTCCGAAGTGATACGTTCTCACAGAATACCAGCGTAACGCAATACTTGTACTATGTTTCGCTGAGTGAGGATATACGAGGCCCGCTTAAATGACGTAAAAAGCCGGCAACGCAATCACGGTTATCCATGGGCGGCGTGATCAGTCACCGTAGAAGAGACCCGTCTGCTTAGTTGAACGCTATATATAGCATAAAAGTTCAATTATTTTATGAATTACGTTAAATCAATTGAGTATATAAAGACAAAGTGTTTCTCACCTGTGTTGCAACATACTTGCTTAACATGTCTACGCCCAACTCAGCACTACCAATTTGAGGGAAGAGCTTAAAGAGTTTCTCTACCGAGGAATCGTCCTCTTTCTTTGCTGCTTCATCAAACCTTAAAAAAAACACACATTCATATGACAACTAATTTATATATATGTTAATAAACTGGCTTTAATAGATGGGTAATTCTAATACAAAGTAAGGTAAGGATAACATATCTTGTTAACCCATATGTAGTCCTGATTACCAATATAGATACCGAATTTTTTAAAGGAAATGCTGTTGTATCAAAAAAACGTTTTTGATCTCTATTAATACAATATCAAATGAGAAACTTAATTAAAAATTCAAGTTTGAGTAATAGAAATAACTGTTTACCATATTATTGTAAAACAGGTTAACATGGATATTAAATAAGTTACACAAATATAAAATGATTATAATAAGGACAGTTATGTCTACTTTCATTGGCATATTGTATGCAAATATTAATTTAAAATAAATAAACAGCTAAATGAAGCAATATCTATAAATGAGTTAACTATGGCGGCATCTAACTTAGTCAATTATTCACATTTTAGGTTTTTTTATAGTATAGCGGACAACGGAGCAGCCAATGTGGTAAGAGAACACCGCCGCACTTTTAAGGGCCTCCGATGTCCTTTACTGATTCTTCGAAACACAGTACAAGTACCGTATCACGCTGAGTATTCTGTGAGCCCATGGTATCACTTTGGACGAGCCGGCGAGGTGCGATAGTTTTAAGACACTCGCTCGGCTACTGTCAAACCCTTCCAGAGACCGAATAATTATAATACCGATTAAATATAATTTATAATTGTTCGGACCAGGATTCCAACCCGGTACCTCTGGCATCATCTTAGACCTATTAGACCAATTAGTCACGAGTCTCTAAATATTCATTTTACCAATAAATATAGCTAAAACTCTTTTAAATTGACATTTAAAATCGATATTGGTATAAAAATCAGCAAATTGCCAACCAGGAAGATTCAAATGTAGGTACGAGTTACGCCAACCTATCAGAGCATTATTTCAGAAAACCAACATGGCCGCTGTAGTACCGTTCATTCAAACGACGTTCAGTTTTAAGCATTATTCTTGTGTTGCTCTTGAATTACGTGACACTTATTTTGCAAAATTTAGAATTTAATTAGCCATGGAGGTCCTTGTAACAAGTTCAAGTGGGGGTGAGGCCCGTAAAAGAATAAGCAATCCGAAGAACTGGAAAGCTAATGTTTCTAAGAAAAAAAGGTAAGTGATGTACCTACACATTTTCAGTTTTAAATATTTTTTTTACATTTATATTTTGTATATGTAAATAATATTCCCATATTTTCTATTTTGCCAATAATATAGCCCTGCGCCTGAGTCAAGCGGAGGAGTATTTTAGCCGTGGTGACTTTCCGCGTGTTCATTTATTAAGTCTGATATTATATAGACTTGGCGCTGAGATGGTTATTTAAAGAGAGTTAGTTTAGTCGATAATAAATCTTCCACAAGACTAGGTACATTCATGTTGGTTTAAATAATGTTATAATAAGATTTGTAAAGCCATGGAGGATCAATTTCTTGGTGTGATTAAGAACAATGACTCCATTTGGAATGTTTGTCCGTTGGAGGACCAGATCATAGCATTGAGTTTGGCGTTCAAACCATTAGCTTTATAGCGATGTACCGAAGCGTTGTTTTGTACATTTTTTATATACGACAACGAAGAAATTATATTCAATTAGATAATAATAATTGTATATTATCTAATTGAATATATTATAATTAAACTCAGTGCTAGTAGGTGTAGTGACTATCCACCAACCTTACCCTATAACTTAAGCTTTTTTAACATTCTCTTGGCCCAAGAGAAAAGCAAACCTTTTAGCTTACAATAAATATTTGACATAAAAGAAAATTGATAAAAATTATTTAAGTTATGTAATTAATATTAAGTTGAAGTGGCAATGGTCTGGCCACATCGTTCGACGAACCGGCAACCGATTTTTTTTGAATTGACTATCGCTGTCGGCATAAAGCCTCTACAGCTACTCGCGGACTTTTGGGGCGGTAGGCCCAAGGGCGCCTCCTGCGAGACACGAACCTCGGCTTGAGCCGTCGCGGCGACGTTGGCCGCCTGGGCGGCCGG